>VXBJ01005361.1:627326-767582 GCA_013400055.1 Nycticryphes semicollaris | reverse complement strand
TTTTTGGTAGATAAAGCACAGCCTGGGTTCCCGTGGGAGTGGAGAACCTCTGAGACCAGGGTCTTCTCCACCGTGGGGAGCAGGGAGGAGTGCTGGCTGGAGCACTGATGGGACAGGACCTGCCAGGGACCCCTTGTGGCTCGGTAGGATGACAGAGGAACGGGACAAACTGCTTGCTGAGCAGTTCTGATACTGTCTCCAGGCTTTTGCCTGGCTTTGTCACAGGCTTTGAGGTGGCACGGGGACTACAGGCACAGCATGGGGCCAGCCCCGTGTCCTCATGTACCGGGGTGACCTTTTGGCTCCCTCCTCAGAGCTGGTATTGATGGCAGCGCTGGCTGCCCTGCACAGCATGTGTAAGCTAGTAGTAAAGCAATCAATACTGCTTTCCCCCGGGGGATCCAGAGAGAATTAAAGGATTTTGCCCAAAGTGAATGCTCCGTGCTTGATATTTGCTCTCAGGTCAGTAAGTCCCAGTGCTCCTCCAAGGGCTCGTGCTGTGGGGAGCAGATGCAGGAGGGCGGATGCCACCGGCAGCGGGGTGCGATTTGGGGCAACCGCTGACCAAGTGTGAGAGGTGATTTGCTCTAATCCCTCTTGCAAGGTGTTGGTTCTTGCTTAAGGAGCTTACGGAGCAAAGTGCCTTCACCTGGAGGAGGGGGTGACAGGCCCTCCTGAGGGCTGTGGTGGCTCTTGGCAGTGGCCCCTGCCTGCTGAGGGCATCTGCTCTGCTGACTCAGCACAGCCTGTGGGCCAAGGGAAGGTGGTGCTGCGGGGCTTGCGCTGGCCTGGGATGCACTGTCAGCTTGTGGCACCCATCTCCTGGGGGTGTGTGAGACGCTGGTTAGGGGATGCTGTGTCCTACCACTGAATTGTGCCATTTGAGCAGGGCATGGTGATGTTCATCGACACGAGGGGCTGCGCTGTTTGTTCTGGGTGGCTGGTGGTGCTGTGCCGTCTCCGTCAGTGCCACCTGGGATTCCATAGGATTCTGCTCCTCGGGATGCCCGTGCTCCTTGCTCTGCAGAGCGTGGCTGGTTTGCTCAGCAGCAAGTTTGTGAAAGCGAGCATCCGTGCACTTGCGTGATCTTAACCAGACGTGTTCTCGAGTTTGCTGTGGCAGTGGATTTTTTTTAATATGATGATTTAATTAGAGTGGAACAACTTTAACATTCTAAAGCAATAATTACCCTAAAGACAGAACATATAAATTGTGTTACAGTGCAGAGTCAACACAAGCAAACATGTTTTTCTGTTGGATTACAAATATAGTATCTGCCTGAAGCTTATTTTTTTTTTATTTTTTGTATTGCTCTTGTGTTACAGCCTAAAACTGACTTTGCTGTTACCAAAAACATGCTCTTGCTCTTGACCTCTGGTGAACCTCTACTTCTGTCCTAATTCTGAGCCAGGAAGGATGAGGTGAGGAGGGGAAGGGGGGTCCCTGCTGCTCAGAGTGAACAGTGTGAAGGCTAAGAAGAGCTGACGTGTGGTGGGTGCTGAGGCCTAAGAGAATCATGGAATGACTCCTAGAATGGTTAAGGTTGGAAGGGACCTTAAAGATCACCTCGTTCTGACCCTCTTGCCATCTGAATTGTGAGCTCCAGCCATTGTGCCAGTGGAAAGGGAATGTGTGTGTGGAGGTACCGCAGCCCCTCCAGAAGTACATCCAAGCCCTGTTTATGGTGAGCTGTGTAACATGGCCTGTTTCCCTGACTTCAGTGTGCTGATCCCGCTACTTTTCCTGCAGCTTCCCTCTTGTCCTTCCCTGGGGGGGGACTGTGCATCTCCCTGATGAGTCTTGGCACAGCAGAGGATGGGCAGTCCTACTGCACAGGAGTGGGGAAAAAACCTCTCCACCCAGTTCCCCACCTAGACCTCTCTGTGGCAGAAAACTCTGTTTAAAGTGACTGTTTTCACAGCAAACGTCTGCTTTCCTCGACATCCCCACTGAAGTGCAATATTTTGTAGCTTGAGAGGGGGGAGCAAGCCTTTCTCCTGGGGCTCCTGCTCTCCAGCTCCGTGCGTGGGCTGGGTGCCCCCTTTTGTCAGCTTTCTCTGGTTCTTTCTGGGCTTAACTGGGATTACAGGGTTCCCAACCTCTGCTGCTGGGGCCTGGGAGACCTGTCTTTTCAGACAATCCCTGCTGCTCTTTTGGTGGTCGTTTGCTGCTGGGTGAAGAACTTCTGTGGGGCCGGGCTGAAGAGCTGTCTGCTTTGCTGGGGAGGTGCCCGGGCCAAACCTGCCATCCCTCGGGGGTGTTCTGGGGGGTCCTGGTGCTGGGAGACAGGAGGCAGCAGCATCAGCATCATCCTGTCTGTGGCACGGGATGCAGGGATGTAGGACCTGTTGGTGGAGCTGCTGACGCTCTTACTGGTCCAAGAGGGCTCCCTTTGAAGACTTTTTTTCCCACTCGAGTTCCTGGCCAGTGTGTCTTCCCAGGAACACCGACTGGGTCCGTGCTAGAGGAAATCTCAGAGCAGTTGCAGGGGAGTGCGCTGTGTCTGCGCTGCCTGGCTGCGGTGGGGGGTTTTTGGTGGCCGCTTGTGTTATTTGGTTAACTTGGCAACGCTGTAACTTACCCTGAAATCAAAGATAAATTCTTTATGGAAGGTTGTCCCGCACATAAATCATCATTAGCGCAGCTCATTTTTGTTTAATGCCTACCTAACTGTGCTGTAGTCTAAAAATGTGTGTTTAGTGAAGTCAAGGGTTGCGGGGAAATTATAGGGTTTTCAAAAACCCATTTGCTTTGCTGGTGCTCGCATCAAGATCAATCTTGCCTTTGGTTCTCAGCCTTGTCGCAGACGTGCGGCACCGCTCGCAGGACCGTGGCATTTAATGTGGGCTGGTGCTTACGGGGAGCGAAGTCGGGGGCTGTGTACGAGATCGCGCTTCACACCCAGGCTGTGATTTCAAACTCTGCTGCTATTGATGAATCCTGATATGCATTTGGGGGTGGGGGTGTGTAGCAATGGGAGGACCGCAGCTGAGCAGAATGGGATACAGACCCCTCTCCCCTTTCCATAGGGAAAGAGGAAGAAACTCCCGCTGCAAACAGGTTTAAGAATGGTAAACAGCTTTTTTTTTTTTTTTTTTGTCTTGTTAAATTTTATTTATTTTTAAAGCACTATCACCAGGCTGGGTAGCATGAAGACTCTCCCAGGCATGTGCATGGCTTTGATTTTCCAGGGAGGAACTGTGCTTCATATGTGACGGGAGCTGCTTTACTCACCTTGGTCTGGCCATTGTGGCACAGAAACGGGGAACGCTGCCGCCTCTCCCTGTGGGCACTGCGCAGCTGTACCTGATGTCAGCAGTCGCAGGCCCTGCAGAGCTGGGCAGGTGTCAGTCCTGGTGCTGTGGGTCCATGCTCCTGGAGCCTGTGTCCTGCAGCAGTTCACAAAAGGAAGCAGTGATGCGGGGAGCTAAATGAGACACTAGAAAGAGTGGGTTGGTTTGGGGGTTTTTTGAGCAATTTTTTGCTCCTCCTCTGTTGTTACCGTTTGTTCATTCGGTATGGTTTGCCTTTTGTCACCCTGTGAGCACGTGTGTGCCTGGACACTTGAACCCAAGCCCTTCATCAGCTGGCTTGGTGATGGAAACGCACCCAGATTTGCCTTTCCTGGCACAAAAATGTCACCTGAACAGGTTGTGCCCATCGTGCCGGGTGGGAAGGATGGACCCCTGTGTTCAGTGGGCTCCAGCCCCTTTGGCCACCAGAGCGTATCTGGGCTGGCCCACCCTGAGAGCACGGTGGGGTTTGCTTCAGGAGGATGATGCTCGGCTGGGACGTGGCTGTCACTGGGGTGCACAGGCATAGCCGTGGTGTCCTGGGAGAACAAAAGCAATATCCTCAGGGGTGTAATGGTATCAGGTCAGCTGCAAGGGAAAGCTAATGGCACTTCTTGTCCTATCTCACCTGGCCCACGGGGTAGCCTTTGGCTGGCAAGGGCAGGACACAAGAGCAGTGACTTGGAAGCTATAAGCATTACCAGACTGGCAAGCCCTGAGCTGAGCTGCTATTTCTGATGCTTTGGTATCTTGTACTGGATAGACTGCTTTGGAAAAAATCTGAATATAGCTATTCTCGGGGTGCAGATGCTTCTAAGGGTGCTGCTTTTCTCAGCAATGTCTCCTTTGAGGGCTGCATCCTTGGATGTAGTTACTTAGTCATTGGATATCCGCAAAGTCCTTTCTCCGGAAAGCAATGCATAAAGCTTGCTAGCAGGGTGGAATGGGGAAAAAACCAAATAAACCAACCTAAAAATACCCAACCTGACTTCTGTGAAGTTTTAGGTATGTTCTTCTGTCTGTTCTTGGTTGAACAGTAGTCTTTTGGAGTCTGAAAAATCTATTTGTGGTGGTTCAGAGATGAACTTACTATCACCCGAGCAGCCCTTTCTGTCCTGTCCTACGCAGTGCCCAAGGTTGTTGGTGGGATTCTTCAACTCTTCTTGGCAACTGCTTTAGCAATGTGGGAAATAAAACTGCCGCAATGTTCTCGTGGTTAAACGGGGCCATCCAGCCTGAAGACATATGTCCTCCTCTGCTGGACCTTGCAATATCTGCCACCCCCTTAAATTTTTCTCTGAAACGTTACATATGAGCGTACGCAAATTCCCCTGCAATCCCTCTCCAGATGTGGTGGCTGTAGGGACGCAGCATGACGCTACTGGCAATTAAGCACCTGGTGAGGATTTATGGGCTCAGTGTTCCTTGCATGCTGGGGGGCACGGAGAGACCGTCCAAGGGGCGGGAGAGCCAGGAGCTGGAGAATCCAGCATTGTCCTCCCATCAATGGGCTTGTTCTGGGGGACATCAGTCTCCTGTTACTGGAGAAAAGCTGGAAGCTGGGAGAGAATAAATGCAGTGAGGTGAAAGGTGGCCCTTGTTTATGTGTTTGTCTTCATTGGGATGGTTTGGGGACTGGAGATAAGTGGCCGAGGAGTGTTACCGGCTGTTAGCATTTTTATGTGGTTTTGCCCAAATGTGGGATAACCTTGGCTGGTTTAAAGCGAGGTGCCTGGGAGTAAACGGCCTGTGGGTCTGAATGTGTCGGGCACGAGGCCACTCTGTTGTCCTGTCCCCAGCGTCACCTGTAGTGGCTTCCCCTGGGAGACGAGACTGCCTCTTTGGCCTGCTCCCTCCCGGCGTGTGCAGGGAACAATCTGCGCCGACAGCTCCGGCAGGAAAGCTGCGACCACTGGGCAGAAGTCTGACGAAGAATTGGCCTTTTCAATTAAATTTTGTAGCTCCAGCCTGGGCCTGCTTGACTCGCAGCCTGATGTGATTTAAAGGAGCGTCGTCCTCCCCTTCCGTGTCTGGGGGTGCTGCAGAACCTTTTCCCCTGTCGCAGCTGAGATCTCTAAAGGTGTCCTGCCTTCGCCCCCACCCCTTGCCACCCTCTCCGGCTGCGACATGTGCCCAGACCTGTTACAGAGGGAAGTAGCTCCAGGCGTTATTCTCACCAAGTGGGGTGAGATTCTGTCTGAAATCATTTCATCCTTCCCCAGAGACTTGGCGTGAATTTTATCTAATCGCCATGGCAACAGATAAAAAAAGGTGTGAGCACATCTCCTTTTGCTGTGATAATTCAGATTTATATATTCAGATCAGATTGGAGTTAGAGATTTTAAAAGGAGCAGATGCAGCAGAAGGTGTGACTGCAAATAATGTGGCGAGAACGTTTGATGATCCTGCCCTTTAAGAGGGGAGAGCGCTTTCCCGCAGGTTTTTTTGGAATATAATTATTCCATCAAATCCACTTTAACAAGGACTCATTATAGCCCTGATAATGCAGAGTCACGTTGGAGACAATCTCACACACGCACGCACACACACACTGGGGGGGGGGGGAAGAAAGGGACTACAACAAGTAAATAGAAGGGCTGTGACCAGTGAGGTGCGAGCGCCCTGTCGCTGCTGGGAGGCGGCACGGGCCAGGGCTCTGCCTGCCCCAGTCCATGCTGCTGGGCTCTTCCTGGCTGCCGTGGGCTACTGGTTGCCCGGCTGCACTGTGGTGGCCCTCATAGAGCTGGGGAGATGCTCACAGGCAGCCCGGTGGGTGGATGGGTCCCTCGGACTTGATGCTTGCCAATACTTCCGCGGGAGAGGAATGTCTTCATCTGAGATGAGAGCAAGGAAGCCTTTGGCTGCCTTTTTCGCAGGCTGGAGGAGAAAGAGTGCAGAGGGTTCTAGGGAAGGCAAGGTGTGCCTGTTGGTCTAGCACTTGGCATCCCAGTCCCATGTGGTCCTTGCCACTGCTCCAAGCCCCGTGGGGTGATAGAGCATGAGCCAAACATGACACCACGAGCTCCGAGGCATGAAATACAGGGGAGTAGCAGTTCTTGGAGCTGCCCTCTCATTGTGTACCTGTTTGCATAAATCTTTGGCCACCCCCAGCTGTGGTTGTGCTGTAAGGGAAGGGAGGAATGACATGTAGAGGGTGGGATGGCTGGCTGAGGGGTTTGGAGGAGCTGCAGGAGGCAGGTAGGCTGTCAGTCTGCCTGGCACCTAACCCAGCACCAACGACAGGGTCCTTTCCTCTGTTGTGCTTCTGGCACCGTGTCTGCTGGGAGGTACCTAGAGAGGAGGGTGCCTTTTTGGAGACAACAGCAATGGCACCTGCTGGGCACAAAGCTTTAGCACAGACTCATTGTCCTCTACAACTTTTAGAGAGGAGGGTGTAGAGAGCTAGGAGTTGGTCTCTTCTCCCAAGGGAATAATCACAGGACCAGAGGAAATGCTCTGAAGTTGTGGCAGGGGAGGTTTACACTGGACATTAGGAAGAATTACTTTACTGGAAGGTGGTCAGGCACTGGAACGGTTTGTGGGTTTTGATTACATTGTTGGGTTTTGTTTTGTTTTTTTTTTTTCTGTTATGGTTGGACTTGATGATCTCAAAGGTCCCTTCTAATCATGAAGATTCTGTGACTGTGGTGTGAAGATTGAGATGATTTATGTGGAGGAGTTCCAGGGGTATTCAGGGAGCAGCAGGAGGGCATGGATGGAGACTCACTCTGCTAGTGGTTGCCAGCAGGACATGTGGTACCTGGACTCTGCCTAGTCCTAGGGTGACTCTGTACCAGGGTGGATTTTGTTCCAGCGAATGGCCATTTTACAGGGAATTGCAAGGAGATTGGGAACGAGAGGGGCAAGTCCTCTGGAGCACCCCTCGGATGGCACGTGGGGAAGGGAGTGACCTGGGCATGTGAGGTTCAGAGATGCTGATGAACCTCCCGTGGTGACACATGTTTTTGGCCTGACGAGCTGGTGAGGCTTGTCTGGATGAGCTCGGGGACCCTTGGACCATGCACTATGTGTTTGTGTGCGAGGTTTCTCTGCCAAAAACCAGCCCTCAGAAAAGGTTACAGGGCCCGGCCAGCAGTGGAGCTGAGCTGTATAATGAAATCTGGTGGTACTTGTGCCTTCTGCACCTTGCTGAACCTGCTGCTGCTCTTTCCTGCCTGCAGAACTGATCTCGGAGGATACAAGTTCTTGCTGAAAGAACTCCCTCTTCAGAAGGTGTTTGCTAATTGTAATGCTTGTGTGCATTTTAAAGGCATTCCTGCTGAAGGAGAGCTGAAACACATCCTCTGGGGTATGAGTTTCTGTCAGGTACTGGAGCAGCTGAAGCCAGCTCTGCAGTTGCCACTCGGTGTGCCAGGCAGGGTGGTGGGCATGGGGGCTGCTGCCTATGCTCGGCCACTTTGCTTCAGGGGTCCTCCTGAATCACCTGGAATGAGGTGGCCTTTGAGGTTCCAAACTGTTCTGTGATTCCCCAGCTGTTTGTCGGCATATTCAGGTGCTCCACCCTGCCCAAATCTCTTTCCTTATATACTCTTTTTCAAATTGTCATCTGATGGAATAAAGATGGTGCTGTCTCCGGTCCTGCTACCCCAAGGTCTCCACAGGGAGCTGTGGCTACCCAAGCGGTGTGGAAGGAGTTCCTATGGTGAAGCCAAGTGGTGTGAAAATGGTATGGGGTGAAACTTCTTCAAACCACATATTTTTATGAGCTGGGAGCGGTCTTTCTCAGGGGGGACCTTGTGCCAGGCTGCGGAGGGAGAGGAACCACCAGCACTGTGTGTAACAGCACCGACGGCATCGTCTCTTTGTGCTGTCGTGGCTGATGTGTCTGCTGAGGAGGTTTGTGCCTGTGTGGCCAGCTTGTCCTGAGCGGGTAGGAGCCAGGTCAGGGTGCTGGCCTGTGGGGAGGGGAGTGGTGGTGGTGGTGCGGGTGTGCGTTTTCCTCCCCCCACCGCCCCAGCCCCCTCCTCCCTGCGCATACACAGATGCAGGAACAATCACGGTCATTATTCCTACCATGGTGACAGTGACAGTGGCAGAGATGCCAGCTTCCTCACACAGACGGCTTTATTTCATCTCCTCTGTTTTTCAAAGCCTCTTTCATTTTGTATGAGGAGACAGATGTGAAGGGCTGCAGGCTGATAAATTCTGCTGTCTTATGAAAAGAGAGGGTGGGTTTTTGTTGTGGTTGCTTCTCTTCCTCCCTCCCCAGCCCCCTCTCGGTAGCAGCAGGCTTTTGCTGTGGAGGATGCTCCCTGCTTCTGGCATGGGACGCTGCCTGATGGTCACCTCACTCAGGCAGGGAGAGCTGAGGGCCCCTGGCTGAACTTCCCAGGGGCTGTCAGGGCTGGGGTTTGGGTGCAGATCATGGGGTTTTGGCAGCAGGCACCTGGTTAGGAGAAAACAAGCAGGGTGGTGCAGATGCCTCCCTGAAAGGCATCCGCAGTGCCTGGCCCTGGCGCGCTCAGGGATGCGACGGAGACGGCACGTTTGCTGGGGAGGAGCTGATCTCAGCTGGCAGAGCAAGGGCTGAGCCTTTTGCGTGGGCTTACAACCCGAAATCCTCTTCCTTCCTTCCTTCTCGCAACTCCCCTGAGGTGCCGGGGTTTCTGGGTTGGTGCCGCTCTGGGGCTGCTGTGGTTGCCGTCTGTGCCAGAGAGGAGTATCAGTACGGAGAGGGATACAGCCTGTATCCCAGTGGGGGGCTCTGGGAGGCTTTGCCCCTGTGGGGTGCCGAGAAGCCGGCTCCCGTGTGGAGTACCTGGCCCTGCTGTGGTCCCCGTGCAGCTCCCCTTCCTCCTCTTCTGCTCTGCTGACGATAGTTCTGGTTTAAAAATAAATTGCTCCATCTTTAATTGCGGTTTAAATAACTGCTTCATTTTTATTTAAATGTGGCTCTGCAAGGCTTGGAGAACAATTAGGAGAAAATACAGGGCATTGCTCTGGTGCATGTGTTCAAGCATATAATTAATTTTTTTTTATTATACTGATGTTTGCCGAATCTGGAAAAAGATCTCATTGTTCCTCTTGATTTAGTCACGCACAAGATCTACAAATACACCAGCCATTTCAGGACTCCATTTCACAAGCTGTGGTGCTGCCGGGCTGAAGGAGGGCTCCTCACGCCGCTCGCTTTTGCCGTTTCTGCCGGGACACGGGCATTAACCCATGGGCTGTGCACCCAGTGCTTTGCGGCCCTAAAGAGTGCTAGGCTGCTTTCTTCCACCTCAGGACCATCCAGAAGGGGCTCTGCTCCTCTCCAGCCCCAGGCTGGTGGGTGCAGCCTGAGCTGGGGCTGTTGGGCTTGTCTTCGGAGCCTTCTGAAGTTTTTTGGTAGCCCCTGGTACCAGGAGCTGCTGCTGCAGACCCAAGAGCTTGTGCTTGGCTGGGGGCTCTCCTTGGTGCTTTTTGTTGGTGAATGGTATTAAAAGGCTGATAAATGTCTTGAGGATGCAGGGTGAAATCTCTGAAAGGCTCTAGATGACCCAGGGACCTCTTTCACAGGCGAGCCGGCCATTCAGGAATATAAATCTCATTCAGAGTCGATAGGGATTAGGTGCCTAAGTGCCCCGACATAGCTAAAGTGCTTCTGAAAACGTCGCTTGTTAGAGGGCTGTGGAGGAAGCTGCATGTGGTCTGGCGGGCTATAAGCTTATCAGTCAAAGGTGCTTTACTTGGTGACAGAATCCACTTGTGGTAAACAAGCTGCTGGCCCTTTGGACTCCTGACAATCTTTTAACCATTTATTAAAGCAGCTATGAACTCTTCTTGGAAATGAAATCTTAATAGCAAGCGTGGCAGAGATTTTTCACAGATGGCAGCACTGCCAAAAGCAGGCATTCAAGAAAACATTCATCAAAAACATTCATTTCTTTCCAAAAGAAATTGACGTTTATAGCGTAGACAAATTTGGGACTCATTTGCTTTGCCTTTCAGTTTCTGAATTTTTAGAGGTCACATTTCTTCTGCACCTTTGAGGGTTAGAAACTAGTGCTATTTTTAACTGGAAACTGAGATTCCCGTATGACCACACAAGAAACAAGGGGCGTGCAGAAAGGCTGGGTATGGCAGGACCCCATGAACTCCTGAGGAGGGGACACAGAGCTCCCTGGACACAGAGCTCTGCCCCAACTCCTGTCCTCCAGCTTTACACCCCTCTGTTCCGCTCGGTGCCATCAGATGGAGGGCTCCCACAGGCTGCTGCTCTGTCTGGAGGTCAGCCCTGGACCACAACCCCCCCTGCCCGGGAGCCCACTGGTCCTGGCTCTTTGAGTCTGGGAAGGATGAGTGTCCTCTCCCTCCTTTAAAAAAAAAAAGCTAGAAATTCCCTTTAGAGGGAGCAATTCATTTGCAGCTCATCTCCATTTCATCTGAAGGCTGCACCACGCTGGGTTTCAGCCTTGTTATGTTTTCTCTTGAGCAATACCTTTTATTTCTGCAGTGTTTAATATTCCTTTCCAGGGCCTCCTTTGCCTGTTCTGGGTCTTTCCACCGAAAGCAGTTTTGAAGCTACAAATCCTGGTGTCCGAGCTGTACCTGTTGCTTGCATGTCACAGCTGGCTGGTTCCCTGCCTCCTTGGGTGCTGTCATCGCTTCCCATCCTCTCTCTGTGCCCGCTTTCCCCTCCCTGCCTGGGATTCCCAGTGTGGGGTACCCATTGTGGGCAGCTTGGATGTGCAGAGGAGATGTTTCTGTCGCCTGAAGCACCCCTGGATGGCCACAGACTCCCCAAGCAGGCAAGGCTGGTTCACCAGGCTCATGGCTGCCTGGGAGAACTGCCCAAATTGTCTTATTGGGCTTGGAAGTCGGGATCTGGCATCAACCAGACCGAGCTGTTGGGTCACAGGGAAGGTGGCAAATAGAACTGGCCCAACCTGGTTCTGGCAGCACTGAGACCTTTTGTTGCATTGGTCGAGGGGAAATGGGGGTCTTTGTTTCACCACCGCTGGGGAGTTTTGATTGCAGCTGAACTGAGAAGCTCCGTGCCAGTTATTGGTCTGCCTTCGTCAGAGTCTGCTTCAGCCCCTGTTTGCTCACTGCAGACCAGATCTCATTTGCATCTTGGAAGGAGCATGTGCTGCAGGCAAGGGGAGCTGGTGCCTCCACAGGAGATGGCTGCTTGTGTATCATTTAATGTCCATTTGAGTTGCATCTCTTGCATTTTGCTTGCAGTGCTGGAAACTATGAACCTGATGGCATCGTGTGCTTGGTGGGTGCCTGTGGTTGTAGGGTGGTGGTTTTCTGCCATGGTCTCATCAATGCTTCCTGAGCATGTAGATGCGTTTATGTTTCTACACCTTGCTTGCCATGTTTGTACCCGCCCCAGCACAAAAACTGTGATAAGATGCTAATTTGTTGTTGGTCTCTTCTCACAGGTGATTAGCGATAGAAGGAGAGGGAATGGCTTCAAGCTGCACCAGGGTAGGTTTAGGCTGAACATTAGGAAAGAATCTTTCCCAGCAAGAGTGGTCAGACCCTGGAATGGGCTGTCCAGGGAGGGGGTTGAGTCCCCATCCCTGGATGTGTTTCAGAGTGGTTGAGATGTGGTGTTGGGGGACATGGGGTAGGGGAGAACTTTGTAGACTGGGGCTGGTGGTTGGACTTCATGATCCCAAGGGTCTTGTCCAACTTGAATGATTCTATATTCACAGGAAGCTGTGCTGGTGACTGGGTGAGGTGGAACGGGGCAATTGTCACCCCTGAGGCATCTGGGCACAGTACCTGTGACAAGGTTCTCGCTGTCCCTGTGCCCTGGGGTGAGGACCAGTGATAGCCCAGGTGTTGGGGGCCCAGCCTGATGCTTCCCCTGCTGCTGGTCGGGGTGTGAGACGTGCAGCTCCTTCCAGGGAGATTATTGCTGGCTGCTCCAGGTAAAGTCTCTGCCTTTTGGCTGGCTTCCACCTACTTAGTGCTGCTCCCGGAGCTCGGCTATTGTATAATCTATCAGGCATCCTGGCACGTCCCATTGTTTAAACAAGAGCTATGGCTATTGCATACAATATATGTACAACACGCGCGTGATGGTGTCAAGAATTAACTTCATAATCATCTCCGTGATCTCTCTTGGCAGAGCTCTGGCATAACCTGTCGTGTCTTATCTAGCACTTGCCTATGAGTTATAGTTACCTCTGCCCTGACTCTCTGGATAAGATCGATAGCTGGCAAGGCTTTACGGTGCCTTTGTCAGGATTCCTTCCTGCCACTCAGCAAAACCTGGAGCAGCCACTCAGCTCCTCTGGATGCTGAGGGCTCCATCCAGCTCTGGTTGGCAGCTGCGTAACCTCTGCCTGAAACTTGTTGGGGAGTCTCCTGCCTGAAGGCTGGGGAAGGGAAGGAGCTGAAGTGTGTGGCCTGGAGATGGCTTTTCTTCTTTGTGTTGGCTCTCAGGATGGAGTTGGATCTCCATGTGCAAAGGGAGCCACACATATGGTGCAGGCATTGAGAGCCTTCAGCAGCTCCTCTGAGTGTGTTCCCACCCAAGAGAGCGGGGCTCAGGGTCCTGGGGGGCTTGGCTCCCTCCTGGGGTATAGGGGTGGTGTTTCTCCACTCTGCTTTGGGTGTGTTTCAGCTTGGGCAGCCTTTTCCACATCTGTGTGCGCTCTTGTTGAGCATCGCTTCTGTACCTTGGGCACTGTGGATCTCATAGGCTTGTGTCCAGGAACCCTTAGAAACACACATGTGTTTCTCTTCCCTGTGGGGAAGAGTCCTGGGGAGATTGTATTTTTGTTCTAGTCAAGACCAGGTTTAACCAAATGCCCGTCCCCACTGCGGTGGTGAGAGCATCTTGCGATGCCAGAGTCCTGTGAAAATGTGAATGGCTGAATTTCTGCTTTATTTATATGTATACATGCAGTGTATGAAACAAAGAAGCTAAAAATGATGAATTGCAGCTAATGCTGCTGCGTGATGGAGATAAGACCGTAATTATTTGTTTGGGCAGCTTAAATCAGCACCAGAAGCCTGATGGAAGACAAAGCGATAATTTAAATCTCGCTGTGTGGGTCCCGTGGGCTGTGTGACCAAGCGTGAGCTTAGAGCAGGGGCTGCAGTGGTTTTTGCATTTGTGCGTGATTAAAGCAGGTCGTTCTGGTGTCACGCTCCACGTGCCACCCTTGGAGCATGCCAAGGTTTGGGGAGAGCGGGGCTTTTCACTTCTTTCTGGCGAGGTTTAGCATCTCTGTGGTGCCTCAACTCTGGCAATTCACTATTGCTGCTATTAGGATTTGAGCTGCAGGTGGGACTGCGGCCCCTGTGTGTACTGCTTGCCCCAGAGAAGTGGAGGGTCTCCTGCCCAAGCTGGGTCTGTCCTGGCTGGTTAGGAGAGAAGAACGAGTGGGTTGAGCTGGAGCTGTTTCAGCTCCAGAAGCACCTGAACCCCTGGCCAAGGCCGTAAATTTTTACGTTTGTCGTGTTTGTTTGGCTTTGGTTTAATTAACAGATCGATGAAAGCCTATCGAGCTCTGACCTCTCGCGCAGCCACCGTAAATCAGCTCCTGCTGCCGGCAGAGCGGGCTGGGGCCACAACTGTGGCTCTCAGGGCTGGAAGGGCCTGGAGTGAGAGGCAGAGCCACAAGTGGCAGCCCAGCCCTGGCTTGTATGTTCCTCTTTCTCTCTTGTATCTGGCCTCTGTGTCACTGCCTGAGCCTGCTTAGGACAGTGTTTAAAGCCTTTCTTCTTGGGCTGTGGTGTATGAGCATCTTCCGCCTTCTGCAGGGGATTCTTTGCTCCCACCTTCTCGTTCTTCCCGTCTGGCCCTTCTGCTCCTCAGCCATTGCCTCTGGATGCCTTTGCTTTATTGTCGACCCTGGAGACAAATAATTTTCTTGGAAGGCAGATTTGGAAACCCCCATCCCACTTCCCAAATGTTGCATTTCTAGATTCACCACACACTTNTTTTTCTCTCTTTTTAAAACCATTTCTCCAGATAACATCTCTGCTTGGCTTGGCTCAGCTATCAGCACTGTGGGGGTTATCTCTGTTGGCTTCCAGCTGAAACTGAGAGGTGTGTGGGCCAGCAGACATGTCCTCTGTAATTAGACCCACTGAACTGGGGTGCAGGGATGCACCCATAAAGAGCTCTCCTGGTTTGTTCTGCTGGTGGGGACTGGGGTGCAATGCTGCTTTCTCCTTCTGGAAACCTGCTGTGCCTCCAGCAAGGCAGGGTCTTGTGGAAAGCTTCGTGCTGTGAATGTTTTGCCAGGGTGGGAGACCCTTCGTGTCGACTGCTCCACTTGCACACGTGGAGAGATGCTCTGAGAGCTGTGGGAACAGGCTTTTGTTTGTCCGTTCTTTGAGCCCTCAGCCACTGCTTCAGATCTGGAGAGCAGGGTGCATCCCTGAGGTTGTGTCTAGAGCTCTGAGTTACAGGGCTTTTGCAGTCAAGTACACTGGAATTTTTTGGTTCTGCATTCTGTGCTTAAAATCAAGCAAAACCTCCCCTTTCATGGTGCCCACTCCTCCTGTCTAGACCATTGAGAGGCAAAGCCTGTGCCCTGGCAGGGCACCTGTGGGACTCTCAGGCTGCTCAGCCACCCTCCTGTGCTGTGGTTTCTGGGACCACAGGACGCCCTTGTCACCACCCTCCCTCTGCCAGGGCCATTTCAGCCCACACTGGCAGCTCTGTTGCTCAGTGCTTGGTTTTCCTTCCCCCACTCTCTAAGGACAGGGATTCAGCAGCCACGCTTGAGCCGTTGGCTGCCTCTCTCCTTTTGCAGACAGAATCTATTTTGCTGAAATCTGGGGAAAACTGAAGCGTGCTGGAGCCAGGAGGTGTCCCTTTTTAATTCCAGCTTTTGTTGTGATACTTCTTCCTGAAGAAAAGTGGGGGGTTTTGGTTTTTGTTGTTGTTGGTTTTTTTTTTTTTTTTTTCTTTAGAGAAGGGAGGAGCTGCTGAGGAGGGGCTTGGAGGGTCAAACCGGTGGATCTCTGTAGTGGAGGAAAAGCTTTTGCATCCTGTGTTCCCACCATGTATTTATATTTCAGTGTAAGGGGGAAAAAATGCGCATATTATCAAATGATGCACTTTTTTACCTTCTTTATGGCTCCTAATGCTATAGCTGGTTTTTTTAAAACCACTAAAAGCATAAACATTAAAGCAATTTTCCAGAGTAATATAGCAAGAGGTCTACAAAAGCTCCGCAACATTTGATAATAGTTGCCATCTTCAGCTGAAGATAATGATGTTAACAAATGTAATGGGAGTAATGAGTGGAGATTCAAAAAGCAGCTTTTGTTTAATTTTTTTGTAATGCAAATGAGTAGGGGGATAAAGGAGGAGAGCGGAAAATAATGAAAACTTCATTTGAAATGAGTCTTAATCCTTGCAGCCAGCCGCCGGGGGTTGGTTGGGAGGGAAGGGGAGGCTGAGCTGAGGGTCTGAGCGGAGCAAGGCAGGGCTGGGAAATTCAGCAGGGCTGGCTCAGGCGGGCAGGAGGGGAGTGAACGGGGTGTGAGGCCGCTTCTCTCCTCTCCCCTTTGGCTCTGGACGGGGCGGCAAAGGCTGGGAGCCGGTAGGCAGCAGTGCAGGGCTGTGGTCCCCTCTTGTCCTCAGCGCTGAAGGAGACATCCTCGTGCAGGGTCTCTGGAATCACTCCCGTCCCTGAAGAGCTGGGGGCTCGGCAGCCCAGCTCCTCACCAGCTCGGGGCTGGGGCTGGCTGCTGTCTCCTGGCACCACTGGCTTGGAAGCGAAGCAAAGCGCCCTTTCTCTTGCTCCTGGGAGGCTGGGAGTACTTTGTGCTTTGCATTTTCTGCAGCACCTTCCACTTCAAAATGATGCCAGCTGAGTGCAGCCTTATGACAGCCCAGCGACTCCCTCTCCCCATCAAAACGAGTGAGTTTGCTTTATTTAGATTGACTCCCGGCCAAAGTGATAGGTATGAGGCTGGCAAATAAGCATCCTTGTGATGAGGACTGGCACTTATGCATGTGCAGAAGATTCAGGTCTGTCAGCTCGTGTCAGCTCGCCTTCTATGGAGTGTTTAATCTCCTAACCCTTGGCCAAGAAATGCATTAAGAGATCTGCAGCAAGTAGGAGCTCAAGAACCGAGGGACCCCTCTTCTGTTAGTCTGCCCATGAAATGCTGCAAAGAGGGCAACGGGAGGGAGAGGGAGGCAAACCGGGTATTGCGCCTGGAGGAGAGCTGTATGCAGTGGAGCTGGGAACTGGGAGGAATGGGGAGGAACCGAACGATGCCTCTTCTTCTTCAGCAGGGTGGTCTTAAGGGGTGCAAGATGAGTGTGAGGCAGATCTGTTCTAGGGTGGGCTGTGGAAGTGCAGGGAGCGGTGGGTGACCCTCGTGCCTGCGTTAACTGGAGGCGATGCAGTTGCCTCGGAGCCCGAGCTGGCCTGCGCTCTGTCAGCGAGCAGATGGTGGTCACGGCTGCGTGATTGTCCTTGGGCACAAAAAGCGGTGTCCCCGGCCCTGGGGGGCTATCGCGTCTGTACCGTTTTAGTGCCCGGACTGCCACATCTGAATGGGTGCCAGGGCAGGATCTGCTCCTGTCAGAATCACCCTGGCTCTCAGAGAAGGTAGAATGTGGTCAGATGGATTTGGGTGGCTGCAGAGGTCCCCTCCCCAGGGACAGGGACACTTTTGCCAGGGTGGCCTCCCCAGCATCCTGTCTCCCTGTGTATTGCACTTGGAGCTGGAGCGTGGGCATGCTCTGAAGAGCAGCATCCTCAGTGGGGCAGCAGGAGCAGTCCAGGGGAAGGAGAGCAACGCTTCTCAGTCTTGTGAGCATTGGGGCTTTTGGAGGCAGCGATGCTCAGCTCTTGAGTGTTGGCTGGGTCACAGTGAGGACGGAGTGATGTGGCTCCACGACGAATGCGACATCTTGAGGGGACAGACCACACTGTAAAATGAAAGGACTTCATGTTCTCCTCGGCTTCCTTTTTTTTTTTTTTGTTTGTATTGGAAGGGTGAAGATGCGAGTTATCGCATCTGGCTTTGCAATTTACAGCTTTTAATTAATCTGAAATTTCAACATAGATTTTTATGATAAGCAGAGGCATCTCTGCAAGCTGGGGAGGAACCTTAACGATGATCCAAGATGGATCTGCAGGACAAAATATCAGTGCAATAAACAAGGCTGTATAAAACAGAAATGCAAAATAAAAACAAATGCCCAAGATATCAAAGCAACGATCGTCTTCTTGGAGCCCTTCCCTGTTGCAACGAGAGCGGTCCCTGCTGGTGGGCCTTGGTCAGCTGCCCATCACTGTGGTATCTGGGCTAACACAACAGCTATCTTTTTAATAATTTGTTGGGTTTGCCGCAGTCACAGCAACACTGTTCTTTGTTCCTGCTTCCAGCAATGATGAAAAGAAAGTCAGTGGAGCCTTAGCTATCCGTGTGCGATGGATACTCAATCCAGCACTGGAGGAATGGTGGTGGCCAAGGGAAGGAGAGCTTTGGTGGGTGGGGATGGCTGGTCTGAGCCCCAGGTTTGGATGTGATGATCTGGGTGATCTCTTTCCCCCCTGCCTCTGTTGCTGTCTGCAGGGCTGCGGGGATCACGAGGTGTACCCTAGCCCGGTCATGCGGGTGAGGGGAAAATCGTTTGTGGTTTGGGCCAGTCATCCGTCCTCTCTCCATCGAGGTGTACGTGGCTGTGATACTTAGCTCTTCTTCTTTGGTGTGTGTAAGGTCAGAATTGCGCTCTTTCTCTGAATTCCAACGTGACAATTTGTCTTCACTGTGTACCAGGGCTGATTCAGTCCTTCTGGAGGGTTGTTTGTGGTTCAAAAAGAAAAGGCACTTCCATGCTCCTCAAGATCTGGTTTTCCCTTCCTCACTGACCTCTGTCTAAATGCTTGTGGGAGTGTGGAGCTGGGCACCGCTCTGCTGCTGGGGTCTCACTTGGGGGGTGCAGGGGGCTCGGCTGAGCCCCAACCCCCAGGGATTTCTGCCAGTGCTTTGTGGCACTCCCTGTGCCGTGGCGAAGGTTGACTGAGCTGGAAACAGCTTAATTTGCCCAGCGGCGGTTGCGAGCACATTAGAAATGTGCTGACATCTACCTTGCTTGTTTATTAGTGCGGACCCTAATTACCAGGCTCAGTGGCCCCAGCACCATGCAGCCCTCATGCTGGTGGACTTGTCCTGCTAGTGGGACCTGAGTGGCCCCTGGGGACGGTGCCTCTGGCTCCTGCCTTCCCTCCACCCCTCCCGGCAGCTCTTGGTGTGGACTGAAGCTGGGCTTGGTACTCGCAGGGGAGCAGGGTGAGGAGCCATTGCACTGTGGGTGCCCTCCTGTGTGGGTCCAGGAAGCTGTGGGCAACTACCAGGGTGCTAAGAGGTTGGAAATCGGGCGTTGAGATGATTGGAATTCTGTGGCCAGAAGGCTGGAAGTTAGGCTCGTGTCTCTCCCTGGTTTTCTTTTTGCAGCTTTCAGAGTGGTGCATTATCCTCTGTTTTCCTTCTTCAGCCACCTAAACTCCGGAAAATTGCAATAATGAAGGGTAATGATACAGTGTGGGGAGCAGGCTTCCATTTCAAGTCTTTTAAAGTTGTATAAACAGAAGCAGGAAACATTTATTTACAAATAATTTCTTGTAAGAAGAAGAGAGGGGAGAACAGGCTCTTTTTATCTCCATTAGACACAACCTCTCATTTCATGAGCCTCCCTCCCTGCCACCCGTGGACTGGCAGGTGGGTGCCAGGCTGAATCCCTCGGGATCAGGAAGGTGGTGGGGTGGGCAGGACAGGGTTGGCAGGAGGGGGTGCCCCCAGCCCTGTCTGCCTGAGGGACACGGGCTGTCTGTGGACCTGCTGGTGGCAGTGGAGATCCCTCCTCGCCCCCAGTGGCTCCATGGGAACTTGGGTCCTTGTGGCGTGAAAACCTCATTTGAAATGCACGTGAGGGGCAAGCTGGGAATTTGCTTTTAACATCAATATTCAGAAATAGTGTGTGTGAATAATTGATGGTCCTGTGAGCTGGGGCTTGTCTGTCTGTCACAGCAAAGCAGAGGTGATGGAGTGACAGGCTGGGGGAGGCAGGTCAAGGGGAGACTCTTGTCCCTCCCAGGGGCACCACTGGGGAGCGGGATGCCCAGGGTGGGCTCTTACCACCTGCATCTCAGCACAGGCTGCTGGGCTGCCTTTGGTGACTGCTGGCATCGGGCAGGGCTGCTGATCCTGGTCTTTGGGCAGGGTTGCCCTCTTTTCCAGCATGGGTTGTGGGGCTGTCAGCAGCTCCTCCAGCTGCTTTCTGGGTCCTGCTGTGGGATGTGGTGGCCAGGCCACCAATCTGGACATTTTAGGTGAAAAATAATCTGTCAGCAGGATTTGCCTAACCTTAAATTAGCTGTCAGAAGAAGAGCTTAACCCTCATTGCTCCCTCCCTGGGTTACTGTCTCCTCCCTCCCCAGGGCAGCCCGGCTGTGCGCTTACATTCCCCTCTCTTTTTTTTTAACATCTAGTTTTATTTCTTCTTTTGGGCATCCTTTGTCTTTGCGGTGATCGCACGGGGTCAGCTCTGTTCCAGGCAGGCAGGAGCTGCCATGTTTCCTGTAGAACACTGGCAATTAGACCAGAATAGCTGTCTCCCTAATGATAATGTACGGTGCAATATCGCTGCAGTGCTTCCCGCAGCAGAAGTTGGGGTGCTGCAGGACTTGAGCTGGGGAGGGCTGGACTTCTGCTGGGGGTGGTGCGTGCGTGTGGGTGTTTAATCTGGCCCCAGGGCAGATGGTGTGGCACAGGGCAACCTGGCTGTACCTTGCCCTTGGCAGAAGCTTTGAGGCTGCTGTGTGGCGGTAGGGGTTTGGTGCTGCCTTGCTCGGGTGGGGTGACTGCAGAGCATGGTTTGGTTCCAGTCCTGTTTCTGGCTGAGGGTGCTCAGCAGTGGCTGTTGGTCTCTGGTGGGGTCTCTGCTACTTGCAAAGAGTGAGCGGTTGCACTGGGACGTGTGGTGGCACTGTCTGTGGAGCTGGAGGCAGCTGGGATGGACAGGGTCTCCTGCAGCTGGCATCGCTGGAGCCCATCTAGCCCGTGCCAGAGCTGGTGCTGCTGGCGAGGGTGGTTTATCTGCTCCCCTGAGCAAGGTGGCTGTCACCCCATGGGGCTCAGCCTCCTGCCAGCCTCGGGATGCAGCAGAGCCTGGCAGTTACCCCTTCAAAGCCTCTGGGGCTTACTGAACGAAACAGGGGAGGGAAGAAGAAAGACCTTCCCCTGCAAAAGCTGCAAAGGAGAAGCGAGAGCCAGAGTCTTTATTGCAGGAGCCCTGAATGGGAGGGAGGAGCAGGGTTTGAGCTCCCTGCCGCTCTCTCTGAGCTGCTCTACAAAGCAGCCTCCCAGCTTGGTGAGCGAGATACAGCGAGAGGTTTTAAAGTTGTGACCTTAGCAAATGTATTAGACAGGAGAAAAGAGCTTTTTTTTCCCTTTCCCCCGTTACGGTGTCAGTGTAGCCGTGGCTTTTAAACCACATTACACAGGCTTGTCATCCAAGATAAAATGTTATTAAGATAAAATGCTACACAGGGAACAGTAGGGGACTTCCCACCACTGTATTTCAGCACAGCCATAGGATTGCAAGGCCGTGCTCTGACGCTGAAACCATCGCCCAAAGCTGGGGCAGACAGAGTCCCTGCTGCCGTGGGTCCCTGCCGTGGGGCAGGAGCTGGGGTGCCACGTCCTGCAGGGTGATGGGTGCAGGGAGGTGTTCTCCCATGTGGGCCAGTGTGCCTGAGCATCGCCTTCCCCTGTGGCTGGCGGGTAAGCTGGTGAGGTGGGGGGGAGGCAAAGGCATCAGGGCACTGGGCTGTGTGGAGCTGACAGTGAGCATGTGGGCGGCCGAGGGGGCTTCCTGCGGTCCCCCCTTCATGGGTCAGGGCACTTGCCGCCTGCCTCCCTCTCCTCTAGCCCTTATTTGTCCCACAGCTCCTGAGGCCACCATCTTTGTCTGCTTGCCAGCCTACCCAGCAGCCCACGGTGGCCCCATGCTGCTGGTGGTGCCTTGTGTCCTCATGCCGCTGTTGTGTGTGCATGGCACAGCTCCTGCCACGGCTCATGGTACTGGCCACCACCCTGCAAAGGTGACTGGAGATGAGCATGGTGCACCACAGACCCTGAGCCAGCCCAGCGTCCTGGAGCATGGCTTTAAGCAGCCTGCAGCCCCCGCTTAGAATCACAGAATCATCCAGGTTGGAAGGGACCTTTAAGAGCATCTAGTCCAACCGTCAACATAACTCTGGCAAAACCCCTATCACTAAACCATGTCCCTGAGCAGCATGTTAGCCTGTCTTTTGAATCCCTACAGGGATGGTGCCTCAACCGCACCCCTGGGCAGCCCATTCCAAGGCTTCAGAACCCTTTCTGTGTCAAAATTGTTCCTAATAGCCAACCTGAACCTCCCCTGGTAGAACTTGAGGCCATTTCCTCTTGTCCCATCACCTGTGACTTGGGAGAGGAGACCAACCACCCCTAGCTACATCTTCCTTTCAGGGAGTTGTAGGGAATGAGAAGGTCTCCTCTCAGCCTCCTTTCCTCCAGGCTGAACACTCCCAGCTCCCTCAGCCGCTCCTCACAAGATTTATTCTCCAGACCCCTCACCAGCTCCATTGCCCTTCTCTGGACCCTCTCTAGCACCTCAATGTCTTTTTTGGTGGTAAGGGGCCCAACACTGGACACAGCACTCGAGGTGGGACCTCACCAGTGCCCAGTACAGTGGGGGCAATTACCTGTCAAGTCCTACTGCCCAGGCTGTTCCTGATCCAGGCCAGGATGCTGTTGGCTGCCTCGGCTACCTGGGTTTAGGGATGGAGCCTCTTGAGCTTAACTGACAGCCTGTCAATAATATTAATGTACTCCAGCCTCCGTTAATGTCCACACTAAGTCTCCTCCTGCCCTGTGCTGTGGCATCTCTGCTGCTGGGTGTTTGCATGTTGTGACTGTGACATGAATCTGCTGAGCTGCGCTTGTAGCCATCGGAGTGAGAGGTCCTGGGAGCGTGGATGCAGGCAGGCAGCGTTTGAATTTCAGAGAGTTTACTGGACCCGTCTGCCTGACACAGATGTTTAGGTGAATCCTTTAAAGTGCCTTGAAAAAAGCAGTGCTGCAGTCAAAAGCGGAGGGCAGGAGGTATCTTGCCTTGGCTCCAGTGAATCTGGAGCACGGAGGGACCCCGAGGTACGCGTGTGATCTGCAAGCAAAGCATAAAACACAACATGGAGAGGGAAGAGTCACTTTGACCTGACACCAAGGAAGAACAGAAAAAGGGAAGAAAGGGGGGAAGAAAGGCGAGCTGTAGTTACAAGGCAGGGTAATCCCTTGGTTGAGCCTGGCAAGTGCTGTAGCTGGAACGTTAACTTGTCCTGGGCATGTTCAGCTTGTAACAGGGATGAATGTAAAAGCAATACTGTTAGCTGCCTTATTAAAGGCTTGGGTCTAAGTCAATACGCACATGTCCCAGGTGGCTCAGTGCTGTAATTCGTAAAGCTCTGCAGTTCTTTGCCAGCACTTTTTGGTCGGAGGTTCCTCCCTGTCATTTAAACCCCTGCAGCCCTTTGCTGCCTGGGCTTTTCATCTCACAGGTGGGGAGAGGATGGAGACAGGGGTGCGGAGAGGCTGAGAAGCCCATCTGAGTGCTGCCAGATGTCTGGCCCTTGCTGTGGGTCTCACCCCAGACCCAAGCTCTGATGCTGCCGGGTCTTGGGACTGTGCTGGAGGTGGCAGTGCTGGTGTCACTGCTGGAGGTGACACTGCATGTCCCTATGCCTTCCCCTAGGGAAGCTCTCATGGTGTCAGCATTGTTTCCAGCATCGCTCCCTCCTGCTCCACTCAGGGGGTGGAAAATGGGGCCAGGCCGTGTGGTCCCAAACCTTGGGGTGCAGAGCCTGTGTGATTAAGCCATACCCAGATCCTCCAACCTTCAGTCACCACATGGTTTATGAAGCCATCAGAGCGCGTGTGATTGTACGGGTAAGTCTGAACGTCTGACTCGCATCTGCTGTATCTGCTCTGCTGAGCAAATATTTGCAGGCAGGAGGAGATAATCCCTGATGATACAGGTATTTACCCATCCTGTTCAGCTTCTTTCTGCCTCCCTGCCTGCCAGGCTGAGCGAGGGAGCGTGTGGTACCTGTCCTCCCTGCCTGCTGGGGAGGTCCCTTCTGTGGGAAGAGCAGGCTCAGCCCCACACTGGGGATCTCAGTACAGCCTCACGCTGTCTTTCACCATCTGGGTGCTTTCCCCACTTTTCTTCCCCTTTCCCACCCTCTTCCATCCCTAGTCCTCCCCACGGTACCCTGTGATGCTGAAAATGTCTCTGTCCCCTGGCAGGAGCAGTATTTCAGTGCTGTGGTCCAGTGTGCTCGTCCCTGGCTGGGTGTGTGGGGGGCTGTCGAGTTACCGTCCCGTTGGAAGATGAGACCCTGACACGGTTCCATCCCGGGGCTGGGTGCTGGGGCAACGTTAGCACCCAACGAGTGGCTCAGTGGCAATTTGTGTGGTGAGGGATGTGGTGCTGTGTTGGTATTTAGCAAGAGCAAAAGAGTTCATGGGGAATAGGAAAACGCCTGTTGCCTGTCTAGGTGAGGCTTTCCCTGTGCTTTAGCTTTGCTGGGCAGGTAGCCAGCCCCCCTGAAGCTGCCCAGGGGTCTGGGATGCTCCTCCGTCCCTCCCTCCCAGGCCCTGGGACCAGACAGAGGGATCTGAAGGGGACAAATGAGTATTGTGGTGGGGAAAGCTGCACGGTTAATACCGATGGGCCCTAACGAAGCATCAGGCGTGCCCTTCTCCTAAGTAATGGGATTTGGTTTTAACCCACAGATGTCCCTTAAAGCTAATGAAAAGGTGCATTAGTGTAGACTGCTTCCTTATTGGTGTGATCTTTCTGTTTGCCCTTGAGTCTGGTGTACAAGCTGGGGTGTAGAAGCCCACCAACCGGATACCCCATGCCCCCCCTGCCCCGGGGCCTGCTGGGGGGAGGAAGAGCTTTGCAGAGGGAGGGCTGCTGGCTGGGCAGCTGGGGCGGATGCAGCCTAATGGCTATTAGGGGCTGATTGCACACACACACAGCTGGTGCCAGGGAGCTGAACAATAAAGTAGCCACTCTGGTCTGATTGGGCTAATCCGTGCTGCAGACCAGGGCCTGTTTTCATTAGTTTCCCCCGATCAAATTAGATTGCCAGACGACAGATCCTATTAAAGGAGGGGAGACCTCCAGCATGGCATGTCGTGCTGGTCCTGGGATGCTGGCCATCGCTGGCTCCCGGAAGGAGGAGGCGGAGAAGGGTGCTGGTAGTGAGGGTCTTGGGTGTGAGGATGCCTTTGCCCTTGTCCTGGGTGTGGAGCAGGGACTGTCCCTGATGGCAGATGGCTCTGACCCTGCCTGGCACCGTGTCCTTGATGGAGAGAGCTGCTGTCTCTCGCAGGTGCATCATTCCACACATCCCTTGCATAAAGCATCCTACCCGAGCCTGCACCGAGCTGGCTCCTGGCCTGTATTAATTTAATTTCATTTTTAACTCTCCTTCCTCACACGCAGGGCGGCCCCAGCTGCGAGCTTTGGCACGGGGCTTGTGTTTTGTGTGCTCCGAATAGCAGATTATGCTGTCCTTAATCCGGCTGTGTCTCTGGGGACCCGGTGCTGGGTTTTGACTAAAGATACACGTAATGGGATTTGGGCCTCCTCAAAATATATTTACTGGCAGAGATGATTGATCGGTCTATTGATGAACTGCTATCGATTAGCCTTATGTGGCTTTGAGACGGACGGGCTTCTGCCTGCCCCTAATCCATCAGTAATTACCTGGTCCGGCCTTGAGACTGGTTGCTGTGAGAAGGTGTTTGTGGGGCTACGGGTGCAGGCAGCTCTTTCTGTTGATCAGACTGTGGGGACTTTGCCAAGGAGCCACTGGCTGCTCTGTCCAGTCACTCAGAAGTTGTTTGTATGCCAGGGAAAGTAGGGCTGGGGAATTATGGTGCCCCTTTGGCTGCAGCCCTTGTTTGGAGGCTTTTGGGGCAGAGCTTGTAGTCTTTTGAGCTCTCAGAAGGGAAAGGTCTCGGGTGTGAGGGACCCTCCTGTCCCTGAGAACCGACTTCAAGTTGTGGCGGTATGAACATGGAGGGCCTGGGAGCAGCTGGTTTTGGACATAAATTTCTGGAACCTGGACCCTTCTGCTTTGAAAGTGTCACTTCTTCCTGGTGGTGGGGATGGAACTTGTTTCGTGCAGCTGACATTTCTTCTGTTGGTGGAAGAAAGAATCGGTGATGGGGTGGGACAGGGTTCCCGGCAAGCATAATTAATAACAATTTCACTGTCCTGTGTATTGATTCATTGTGGAGCTCCCTTTTCCAGGAGGATTTCCACTACTACGTTCATAGTTACTGATGACAAAGCCAAGTCTGATTTGCCCATGGAAATATTCCCGTCTGAGCTGATGTCCCAGGGCACTGTAAGGTGGGGTGGCTGCAGCTTGGTGGCATCTGGAGCTGGGCTTTGCCTGTGCGCTGGGTCGATCCTACCTCAGGGCTGCCCATGGGGACCCACATCCACCCTGGTGTGTGGGGCCGAGTGGCCGGGCACAGGTTGCTGTGGGGGGATCAGCAACAGCCCTTGCTCCAGCTCACCAGAACGCTGGGGCTCTGGGTAGTTACATGTAGGAATAAATGTTTCAGTTGCGCTATAAATAATGGAGTGAGTAAAGATGTTGTGTAAGTGGTGCTCTGGGTTTTGCCAGAAGGTATGTAGTTTGTTGTGGGTTTTTGTTTTGTTTTGTTACTGGGGTTTTTTGTGCTTGTGTTTTACCTTTTTCCCCCCTTTTTTTTTTTTTTTTCATTGAGTCCAACACAGAAAGCTTCACACGAGGGATTTGAGGGAAGGCAGCGCTGCTGCAAGGGAAGGTGATTAAACTGTTGAAACTAAGTCAATCAATTCTTGTCGGTGTACTTTGCAGTGCCACGAAACCAGCAGTGATGCTTCCCCGTGGACAGGAGCAGCCTCCCAGAGGCACGGGGTCTGGTTTCCTTTGGCTTCTGGGAAGTGGTTTTTTGGGTTTTTTTTGCATTGCCTGTATCCAGAGAGGAGTAGCCCTGTTGGTCCCTGGCCACTGGAGCTGAGTGGAAGCCCAGGTGCAAGGGGGCAGCAATCACCTGCACTCCCTGGGGGTTTGCTGCCTCCTCCCCATGGGATGCAGCTGGAGGAGGAAAGATCAAGGGGGCTGAAAGCCAGGATGCAGCCCCACAGCCTACCCTGCTCTTGTGCATCCCGTCCTGCTCTCCTGCTCCCTGTCCCTCTTGGCGCTGGCAGCACCCGGGGTGGTGAGTGTTGTGCTTGTGTCCACCCGTGCGCTTGGAAGGCTGGTGGAGGTGGTGTGAGGTGTTCTGCTGGTGCCCCTTGGCAGCACCATCAACTGCTTTGTGCCTTGGCAGGGAAGAGTGGTGTTTGAGCAATGAGGGCTTTCCTTTTGTAGATGATACCCTTTGCTGTGTGTCCTGGGGTTTGTGTGCTCTGCCTTGATGCTGCTGCAGCCTTGTCTCTCTTGGCCATGTTGCCAAGGTCAGCCTTTACTGTAAAACCTGCCAAGCACGGAGAGTCTGCAGACAACCTGTCTCTGCTCCATCAGAGAGAAGGGCTTTGTGGAGCCCCCCGGGAGGTGCCATCCAGCCTGTTTCCACTGTGCCCAGGGAGTGTGTGGGTGCCCTGAGCCCCTTTCTTGCAGGAGGTCCCCTCCTGCTCTACAGAGTGTCCCGCTGCCTTTTGTGTCGGTGGTTGTGGAGTGGCTTGGAGGCCTGGAGAGGCTGCTGGGGTGGCAGAGGGGAACACCTCAGGAGGACTGGAGCAGCTGGGCTCCCTGGGGAGATGTGCCTGGGCACAGGGGATGGCCGTGGGCTGCAGGGGTTATCGGCTTTACTCTCTGGAGGTGTTAAAACTGTGAAGCTGTTCTTCAATCATGGGGTTTAAGGAAACGGGAGGGAGCAGCACTAAAGCTTGTGAGGCCAGGGGCTGCATTGGAGGTAAGGCTTGGAGGCTGCCACAAGCTGGTGTGTGAGACCCTGGCTATTGCAGTGCCCGTGTGTGGAAGTGGCCATGGGCACTACTCCTCCTGGCTGGCACGGGCAGGAGGCCACAACTGATGCAGTTTAAGCCCAGGACTTTGTGTTCTGCTTTAACACAACCCCGGAGTATTAATGAGGGAGGGTGTTGGAGAGGATGGCCCAAAGGAATGGGGCGTGACCTGTGGAGCCTTTTGGGATGTGAAAGCGAGAGGCATCCGAGTGCTGTGAGCTGTGAGCTCTTCCACAGCAATGCTAGTGTGAAAGGCAGGTGGCAGAGCACTCCTGAAGCTACACCTCCCAAGCCCCACTGAAAGGCTGGAGAGTGTCTGGTGTGCCCCTGTGGGTCCACTGAGTGGTATTAGCTCCCAGTCTCGCTCTCTGCCAGGGGCAGGAGGAACTCGGGGCAGGGCTGTGGCTGCACGCAGGGTTTCTATCATGGCTGCCGGGTTGGCTCCTCATCCCATGTAGGGCCTCCGAGTGTGATTGGAGTATATGTACTTAAAAGTAATTGCCCCCAAGAAAAAGATAGTGTGTGATTGTGACTGGTAATGCTCTGCTGCGAGAGCCAGAAGGCCCAGCTGTGGGTACGCATGGGCTGGCGTGTGCTGGGAATGTAGGATGGCAGGGGGGGACCGTGTGTGCAAGGTGGGAGCTGCTGCTAAGAGGGGGCAGCCCCCTGACTGTCTGCACAAGTCCAAGGAAGTTGGAGGGGTCGACTTCATTTGTCGTGCTGAAAGAGAGCCAGGAAGTTCAACCTGGGTTTTTATTTTTCATCCTCTACCAGTGGTGATGAGCAGTCCTGGGTACTGCAGGGCAGCTCCTGTTCCAATCCTGCTGTGCTGCCCTGGCTTCCAGGGGCTGAGCGGGGCTGGTTTTCCTGAGTGGGTTATCTGGGGATGACCAGTTTGGCATTTTGTGATGTGTTGAGCAGTGTCCAGCTGCCAGAGATGCCAGAGGTGCTGCCGAGTAGGAGGTGGTGCAAGGAGAATGATGCTTGGAGCAGCTGGGAGGTTTCAAAGGTGTCTGGGTGGATAGGTGTTTCCAGCAGCTCCTGGATTCCTCCTCTTCTTGGAGCCAGGAGCGGGCTGTCCTCCCCTCTTCCTGGGGCAACAGGATTTCTGGACCGCCCAGCATCCCCATGTTCCATGGGGGGGTGGATTAGAAAGGGGCTTTGCTTCTTTCCTAGATGAGTGCTTTTAAGCACTCATGTGCTGTTGTGCATCCTGCTGAGAATAAGCCAAATGTTGGGACAGCTGGCCAGACCCTGGGTTGGGTAGGATTTATCTGTAGGTGTTGCAAACAAGATCTTAATTGATTTATCTGGACACATGACTTTTAATTTTATGGTGGAGTTAAGAGCATTGCCCCAGATCAGGGGGGAAAAAAAATAGGAATGAGGTGGTGTGACATCTCCATATCCATAGAGGGAGGGGATCTGGGTTCTGCTGGGACTCTGTGTGATTGAGGACTCCCCAAAAACCCTCTCCCAGAGCTGGGCAGCTGGTATGCATCCCTGGTTCATCCGTTGGTGGATGCTTGGGAGTCTGTGGACCAAGACACGTGTGCCTCTGGCTGCTCAATGGGATGCAGAGGGCATGGCGATGGCAGCAATCCTTCCCTCCATCTCTCCCTGATCCCACTCCAAAGAGGTGGGGAGAGGAGGGGAAGCACTGAGGAGACCTTCTCCTGTGAGTGGCAGAAAGCAGGAATATTTCACAGCTCTCCACAGGCTTGGTGGGAGTGGATGAAAGTGGTTTTAATTTTGCTTGATGGGTGTTGTGCTCCTGGGGCCTCCTGCTGCCCCTTCCCGAAATGCAGACCCTCTCTGAGCCCCTGGGGAGGGATGAGCCTGGGCATTCCCCAGCGCTGTGCCAGCCTTTTCCCCATGGTGTGATGCTCAGGCTGTTCAAGGGCTCCAGTGCGGTGGAGGGGAAAGAGTTTGGCCATGCAGGATGGGTCCTTCTGGGGAGCTCTTGCAGGGGTCTCCCCCGGGGGCTTTGCTCCTGGTCCCTGAGTGGGCTCAGGGCACCGACCCCACTGTCAGTTCAGATGCTTGCCGCAGCAGCGGGCACGAGGCAGGCTGGGGATCTCATCAGCCGGAGACAGCCATGGCCCCGGCTTCGGTCTGGCCTCCATCACTTCCTGTAGGAAATCACTTCGCTTACCCAGATGCGAGTGTACAGACGCGCTGCCTGCGGGCTGCCCTCCTCTCCCCCACGAAGCCCGAGTCTCTTACGCAAATCGCTTTTCACGCTTCCTTAATTGAAACTGTCAGATGGGCTTTACCTTTTTTTTTTTGCGGTGATACAGACATATTAATTCCACGATGGATGTCCCGGCAGCTAGGAGAGATCAATAAAATGAGGTTGCATCTGTGACATATATATTACAGGAGCGGCACCAGCAATATTTCATTGGGAAAGCTGAGCCAAATACACGCATGCAGAGCCCCATGGAGCACATTTGGCCGGGTAAAAGACAGGGTTATTGACTGGCTTGAGTGACACTGGTTGTCCATGCCCCATTGCATGGGAAGGGGGTGATGAGCAGCTCCCCCTGCTCCCTCTTTGCTCATGTCCTCTGGATATCCCCTCCTGTCCCCTAGCCATGGGACCTCAGTCTGGAGCTTCCTCATGGGTTATTTTTTGGTGCGCCTGGAGTTCCTGGTGGTCTGGGCTTGAATGTTGCTGGGGCACCTGGTGTGGGCAGTGCTGGTGGGCTGGGTGCTGGGACGGTGGTAGCCCAGTGCTGGGTACCCCAGCTCCTGCAGCTTCCCACCCCCTGCTTGCCTCCCCCCAGAAATCCCCGAAGCGGGGATTTGCGCTTTGATTATTTTCAAATACCGGTTTGTGTAAAATTTGATTTGAGGAAACATTTTTCTCCCACATGCTGTAGGATTGAGGGCGTGTAATCCCTCCTAAATCGCCTGGACGAGGTTTGTATTGCAATGCCAGTATCAGAGCTAACAAAAGGGGATTAGACGGGGAAAATTCTGCGTGAAAAACCTGCCGCTCTTTGAGGGCTTTTAGTACAAAGAAGATAAGATAGGTAGAGCAGAGCCATTTTTAACCCACTTTTTAATGCACTCAGTGCCTCTCCTTTTTGAGGCAAATGAGAGGGGAGATGTCATTCACTTTAACCCTTTCCCTTGCTCTGAGGTGAGGGCTGATGCTTTTCTGGGGGAACAGTGGTACAGAGGAAGTGCTCCAAGAAGTGCTGGGCAGAAAAAGCTCCTGGAGGGATGCCCGTCACCACTTTCTATTCCTCGGGGCCATTGCCAGTCCTAAGGCATAGCAGGCTCTGTGGCTCCACTTCCTAAGGGGGTTGGTGGGGAAGGGGGCAGCCCGGTGGGATCCTCAGCTCCCTGGGCTGTATCAGTGGCTTGGCATTGAACTGCAGATGCTGACACTGCAGCTCCCAGACCCCTTGTGCTGCCCAGCCTGGGGGCAAAGCACCTTCCCATCCTGCCTGCCAGAAGCTGGGCACGGTGCCTTGCGTGTGTCCGATGGGTATCTGTCCCACCAGGGCATGGATATCTGTCCTGCTGTCACGCTGCCTGTCAGGTCGCCGTCAGTCAGGAGGCGGCATTGCAGTGGAGACAGCTGTCAACCTTTGCGGGCGCATCGCCGCCTGCAAATATATTACAGGAGCTCAGCAAGTGCCAAGGCACATCAGGCCAGGGGAAAGAGATGCTCCGGGGGGAGATGAAAGGATCCCTTCAGTGGAATTCATGTGGAATAAGCTTTCCACAGGAGATATTTCCTCCTAATCCTCCTTAGCGCTCAGCTGATGCCTTGAAGCATCAGGGGTTTACGTACCTTTTAAAAATTCATTCTCCCTGCTATAATGGCAGGTGTGTGCGTTATCAGCTGCTGTGTCTGGGCCCCTCTGATGCAGGGCTGCACTCTCAGACCCTGGGAGTGTCCTGCAGCAGTGAGTTCCACAGGTTCCCCTGGCACCAGGCCAAAGCAGCACTTCTCTCTTGCTGGCTTGAAATGTGCTTCCCTGGGAGGGTGGTCCATGGTTTTACAGTGAAGAGTGTATTGGGGGACAAGTGGAAAGGTGGTTGTGGGCATTCAGCTGCTAGCGCTGGCTCATGGGATGGGAAGATGCCTGTACTGCTGCTTTATTCCTCATCCATCTGCCCCTGCTAATTGCAGCTGGACTTAAAGCATAATATTGCACTTATCTGATCAAGGGATATGTGTTTGTTACTACAATTGATCATCACTAAAACCCGTCTGATACCCAGATTTACAGCGTGGCTGGAGAGCCAGGCCATCTCCAGCCCTGAACAGCCAGGATCTGGCATGCTCTTCCAGCCAGTGCTGTGTCTCCTGAAGGGCTTGGCCAAGGAGGAAAGGTAAGAGAGGTAACAGCAAGAGATGGCTTGGGAGCTGCCCACTGCTCCCCTTGGCTGTGCTGTGGCTGCAGGTGGGCATTTTTGAGCAGCTCCTGGGACAAGCAGAGCGAGTGCCGTACAGTAGTTCTCGCCCTGTACAGTGTTTTACTCCAGTGGTTTACGGTCGTGGCCAGGGTGAGGACAATGAAGTCACGAGAGCTGCTGGGCACCAGGTTGTCTCTATTCTGCTGTCTGCACAGGAGGGGTGGGAGATGGCTGTCATGTCCAGCCCTGTGGCGGGATGGGATCCTGCAGATGTTCTCACTCACAGGCTGGGTTTGGTAATGAGCGCTGCATCAGGAGAATCCATATCAATCTGCTGCATGTTAATAGTCACCAGCAGGTCGGACTCTTGGAGGGGCTGTTTTCCAAGTGAACTTTCATACTGTTGATGGGGCTGTGCCCGCTTGGAAAATCCCTTCTGGGTCTGGGAGATGTGGTGTAGTCCCAGAAAATGCTCTGGATGGTCACAGTGAAAGAGTGTCCGGAAGAGCCTGTGTGAGGCAGAGAGGAGGCTCCTGCAGCATGAGGCTCTTGTGGTCTGCAGAAAGGGTGTGGGAGGAAGAGAGGAGCCCCTGTGCCTCCTCGTCTTCACAACAGCTCAATGGCTGCATGATAAACAACTTGACAAAGTGTTAAAATCCTGAAGGCGGGGCTGGCAGGAGAAGGAGAAGAGAGGTCATAATTGCATGGGGAAATAATGAACTGCGCTCTTCTTGGAATATGCAGCGGTCTAGCAAGAATCAGAAAATTAATTATCTTCTGTAATTAGTGTAATGACCTACACTATTAGAGGTTATTTACAGCAGGAATAAAACTTCCCCCTATAAATGTCAGGCTGCACCACTGGAATACAAAGGCTGGAGCAAACCCGGCACTGGGTGCAGCGAGGGTCCAGAGTCAGGAGAGGATGCCGGCCACCAGCTCTCAGCCCACCCTGGGGACTGGCCGGTGTCTGTACCTCATGGGTCCTGCCTGTACCCGACATGGCTCCTGCCAACAGTGCTCCTTTGTCCCTGGTACTGGGGAAGGTTGGTTTTTGTATTCCTCATTGCTTTGTGTCACCCAGGCTCGATCACTGGTTCTGCTGCTTCCTATCAGAGCCTGTCTCCGGTGGGCTTTCCCCATCCTTGGGCTTGTGGCTCCTGAGCTACCCCTGACAAGCAGTGCTCATGTCCCTTTAGGGTCCTGGGGATGTTCAGGTCTTGCCCTTACTCTGAGCCGCCATGGCCTGTTTTCCCTGGAGCTCCCCTGTGCCAGCTCTGGAGAGGGTTTTTCCCTGCCAGAGGCACGTGCACAGCTCAAAATGGAGACATTAGCCTGCTATTGTTCCTCAGCCTGAAGCTTTCATGACTCTAAAATTGTCCTTTTCTGTGGCTGGGGCGTACAAAATTGGTCTGTAAGCAGTCTTTCCAGCACGCTGCACAGAGAGTGAAGGGCAATGCAGAGCATCACCCCTGGGGGCTTGTGAGAGGGTCTCTTTGGTGTGGCCATGTGCAGCTGGCTCACGCACTACTGGCTCTTCAGCTGCACGGTGGCCTTGGAGGGTGCACGGGGCTGGGAGCAGGGGCAGTGGGAGCTGGCTGGGAGGGGGTGCTACGGGCGCAGCAGCTCCTCATGTCAGGGAGCGTGGGTGCAAGGCTGGGTGACTTGCCCCCTGCGTTCCTTGGTGACTATTTGCCTTCTGAGATGGGAGGACATCTGTGATACAAATGCGCAGCACGGGGGGATGATGGCGTGTCACACAGGCTTTCAGTGGTGACAGAAACTGTATCCCCATGCAGAAGCAGAGGACAGCAGCTCACCACCTGAAAGAAATACTTGGGACCTCTGGTCCTGTTGAGGATGTTCTGGCACAACTGAAACCCAAAAGGTAGAGGCAGCAGCTGCACTGGCATGGATGTGCACGAGGGGGGCGTCTCACAGGTAGTGGCAAGCTCTGGTTATCCCTTCCTTTTCCTCTGGTCATGCTGCTGCTCTTTGACTTGTCGGCCAGGCTCCTGGGGGCTGGACATGTCCCATGGGGAAGGCAGCATGACTGCACTAGGGGTACTGCCTGTGCCATTGCCATGGAGCAGATGGGCACTGGTGGTGAGTCCTCGGAGCCAGTCAGGGAGGGTAGGACAAGGAAAAAGCTCTCCTCCTGGTGAGGGTAACCTGAGAATTACTTGACATTTTAGCGTGAAGGATCATGACTCTTGCATTATTAACGATGCTGTGATAAAATGCCTTACCTGTCACTGAGAACCTACATCAATAATTTAGTTTGACACCTGGTGATTAAAATGAAATAAGCACTGGCCCCACTCCCTTCCACGGGGAATGGCACCGGTGCTTGGCACCTGCATCCGTAGTGAAGCCCGATGAGATGCCTTCCCTGGTTTCTGGTCCTTGTGGCCACCATGATGCCCTTGCACAGGCCCCCCTTGGGGCTGCTGGGCAGGGTTGACCAAGCCCAAGCATCCGTGTGGTGCCTCAGTGCTGGAGGGGGATAGAGCTGCTGCTGCAGTATCTTAACATCTGATGTAACCTCATTGTATAAACAGAACAGAGTGGGGCTCTTGAAACCGAGAGTGTATTCCTTCCAACAGACCCTTAATGTAATTTGAATGTACAATCGAGGGGTTTTATAGCTTAATATTCCGGTGTTTGTGGTGCATCCTGGAATTTAAGTGTCTTAAACGTAATTATTGTTAATTGCTCACACGATTCTATAAAGTCATCCAATTAAAAAAAAGTTATTAACTTTATAAAGTATCGCAGGCATCCCACAGTGTAATATATTTGCAGGAAATAACAGCTCGAGCAGGCAGAGCTGAAATGCAACAAGGTAAATCGGTGACACCTTGGATTATTCCTTCTCCCCGCTCCTCCAAGTGGTTTCGAAATGCCTTGTCTCCTTAGCTCAGGAGATGGTTTGTGCCATGGGCTCTGGTTTGCTTGGGTTTGTGCGTGGAAGGCTGTGGCCAGCAGGACACTGAGAGATGCTCTGTGCTTTGAGAAGTGGCCTCTGGTGCTTTGCTATGGACCCAAGCAGGAACCTTCCTCCCTGTTTGTGCTGAAACTGCCCCAGTAAGTGCCCAATGATGTTGGGGGAGTTCCTGAGGTGGGGTACAAAATGAACAGGTGTCTCTTGGGGATATGAGTGGGGACTTGGAAGATCACCAGTGAAGGGAGAGGGCTTGAGCAGAGGTCTCTCCCTCCCGGGCTTGGCCCTGTATCCTCCTGGGCTAGGGGGCAGTTGCAGCCAGCCAGGGATGGTGGTTATAATCTTACTGTCTAGTGCCAGAATTTATAGCCAGGGATTTATTGTCCCCTGTTTGCTCTGTGCTGCCATTTAACTCATGCCCTGGAAGAGTTATTTAATGCACAGTGAGTGGAGTTGTGCTAATGCTGCCTTCTGCACGTACATCTTCTCCAACCTCTTCCTCTTGTTTTCCTTACGGAGTTAAAATCCTGGGAGCCAGTCAGTGTGGCTATGACCTCAGTCAGGCACAGTAGGATTTTGGTTGGAGCTGCCTGGCTTCAGAAGGATTGCCTGTTTCCCTTCCCAGGTACTTGCCTCTTCTTGCATTGGCTCTGCCCAAAATTTCACCTGGGCAAGAACTAATTGTGTGCTCTCAGGGCAGAGAGGGAGCTGAAGGGGTGTGCTGGGTGGGATCTGCCTGCTCCCCCTGCCTTCTGGCCCAGATTGGAAGGTGCCTCTTCCCCTTTTCTTCGGGTGCTTCTCTAGGAGAGAAACAAATGGTCTGTAGGAAGGAGAAGAGATGGAGAGAAAGGAAACTTTCTCTCAAATGCAGACAAAATTGAATTCAGTTCGTGATCGAAATGAGAAATTTCCACAAAAGCTTCATTCTGGTGAAGAAGTATTTCCTATGGGATTGCTCCTATACAAAAGCCTTGGTAAGAAGCTATTACAGCTGGTCAAATGCTTTCTCTGAAAGCTATCTGTGATGTTTGCCTTCTCTGTCTCTATTTGCATCCCTCACTGGAATCACTCTCCCCACACAGTGGTCCCAGCCAGCCGGGGCAGGAGAGGTGGCTCTGGGCCAGGGCAGCTTGTTCAACCAAGGTGAGAATCGGTGGCAACTCATCCATCCTTTAAACAGCAGGATTTTGCAGGTAGATTTTTCCATCTGAAGTAGCTGGTGATGTAGTGTCTTCTGAGACAGTGACGAGCTGACAGAGAGCACGCATGAAGCAGCATTTGTCAAATTAATGAGGCATTATAAATTATATCCACAATTTTCTCTTCTATTTCCCACCACCCCCTCCTGTTGCTGGCAGAGAGAGGGGGCAGTGTGGAGCCTCTCCTGAGGTCCCATAGGGGCCGGGATTCTCCCGCCAGGTGCCCACCCAGGTCTGGGGCACAGGCACCGTTGGGTGGATGAGGAGGATAAAGATGCAGGCAGCTCCCTGTTTTCACTGGGAAACTTGCTGTAACTGGTATTGATCTCTCTATTACCTCTGTGAAGGGCAGCTTCATTTTTCAAGCAAAACAACCTTTGTATCTGAAATATAGCAATTGATTTTGAAGTGGTATTGGCGGGCAGGGAGTGGATAGTGATGGGTAAGATGAGGCTGAGCCGCAGAATGAGAAGAGAATCCTGCCAAAGTCAAGAGAAACGTTGGGCTTGTCTGATCACATTACCTGCGAGCCAGCATGGAAATAATGGTGTTTGAAAGTCAGCAAATAAACTTTGCTGAAGGTCTTTTAATTTTCCCTGCTGCAAGTGGAGGAGGGAGGTGAGAGAGGCTGGTGGGGAAGAAGACAGGTTTGGGAAGAGACCTGTCCCTCGTAGGGAGGTGTCAAGCATCTCCTTTCTCCGGTAGTGGCAATGGTGTGTTGCATTGTAGCATGGCACAGGGAACTGGGATGGCTGGAGAAGAGGGTCTGGGAGCAGCCAGGGCTTGGGCACCATGGGGAGTGCATCCACACCAGCTCTGCCAATGGTTTGGAGCCCAACTAGGCACACAGCTTCGGTTTTAGGGTTGTTACGGCTCTGCTTAATTGGCTCTCGGGCTCCCTGTGCAAGGCGTCCGGTGCATCTTAATGAGGGATTCTCAAAGACTGCCTTTTTTTCCCTGGAACTAGAATGAGGTGGTGTTTAATATTCATGTGTAGCTCTGCTCATTTGAAAGGTAACAAGGGAGTTAGATTCCCTGCTGGCAAGGAATCGTAATGGGATCTGGGCTCCTAAATCACCTGTGCGTCACGGTGCTGCCTCTTCCCAAAGCGGACTGGGCTGGAGGTGGCCACACGATAGGCACGGTGATGGTGAGGTCTGCGTGGCTGCATCCAGGCTGCTAGCACATTCAGGTAGCCACCACGGTGCTCAGCGTGGAGCTTTCCAGGCTTTTCAGGTTACTGCTGGCACTGGGAAGTGCTCTTCCATACTGCCTGTGGTCAGGAACTGGTGTATCTCGCCAGATGCAGTTACGGAGGTCAGGTTATGGATGTTGACATGACCAGAGATGCTGCAGAGTGAGAGTAGTTACTGACATATGTTCTCATAGAGCTGTTAAAGCCCTTGCTGCAGGCAGGGCTAGGGCTGATCTTTGACACCTCGGGTTAGTCGTCATCTGCGTATGCTGAGACTCCTTGTGCTTTCCTGCCCAGCATTGGGTGCAGCAAGAGATGTTGGAGAGGCCAGGTGTTGGCACTGTCCAAAATGCAGATGGCCACCGATACTGTGAGGGTGCCTGGGTGCTGGGAGTGTTTGCAAAGAGAGAGGTCAGGAGCTGGAGCTACCAGGCAGTGTCCCCCAATGTCCCCAGGGCAGTCTTGGGGGTGGCCAGCTGTGCTCCCTGGCAGCCTTCCCCTCGGCAAAGGAGGGTGCTGCCGCCTCCCTGCACACTGTGTCAGCCCGGCCTGGGTGAGGAGGCATTTGTGATCCCTGCTCGCTGGGAGGAGACACAAAATAGCCATGGGGAGTGGAGCATTCACGGGGCTTTTGCTTTCCATCTGCTCCTGTGACTTTACTGCCATCCCCATCTCGCCATGCTTGGGGATGGTGGGAGGGAGGAGGTGCTGCTGAGTGTGCGCCTGCGTTGGGGAGGACCTCTGAGCATCGCCTGCTTGGCTGGGCTGTGTACAGCAAAATGGTGGCTCCTGGAGCCTTTTCCAGGAAATAATTCTGTGGAGCAAGTTCCAGCTATGCAGAAGGGACCTGTCGAATGTCATCTGCACACACTGCCCATCTGCACTGCAAAAATCCCTTGCCTTCAGCCCGTTCCCCCATCGGTCCTGTACCGACCTCCACAGCACTGAGCAGAATACTTGTGCCTGGCTCACTGGAGAATGTGATTCTTGTTTATGGAGAAGATGCTTTCCCCATTCCCCTCTTCCTTCTTCCCTCCTGCTTTCTCTCATTGTCATTTTAACCTAGATTAAAGAAAATAGGGTGCAATGCTGTGCGCATGTTCTGAGCGGTGTCTTTTCACAGTGCTGTACTGATGCCAAGCAATAATGACAGGTTCAAGCTTTTCTGCATCACAAATGAACTGCATGCAAATGGCTAGTCCTGAACGGAGAATAATTGTCAGCACGGAGAGTCCTGCCTCCACTGATCCAGCTCCACCTTGCTTCAGAGGGGAGAAGGCTTCAAACGGTTAACGGGAGTGGAGTCGTGGAGATAGTGGGGAGCTGCCGTTTCCACTCTGCTAGAGCCTAACCTGTTAGTGCAGAGCTGTGTGAAGAATGTCAGGGATTTGTTCCAAGCGTTATCGAGATGTGGCTTTACATCTGTAAGTCCTTTTACGCATCGCAGCTCAGCCGTGAGGCTTCCCCACGTGACGGGCAGTGCTCCCTGCCCGGCCCGTGCCAGACCAGCGGCGGTGCCCAGGCAGGGGCAGCTGCCCACAGTGGATGTGACAGCGCTTTTGGGGCTGACTACGTGCACGCTTTTGGGGTGAAACACCCACAAAGCGCTGTGGGTTTTCTACCTAATTCTGGCTGCGGATCAGCCGTGACCTGCTTGTTCTGCTCTGAACCATCTCCCTCTCTAAGCTACTTCAGTGCTTTTAATATAGCCCATTAGCATTGTACCTGATATGCCATCTCCCTGTCTTTACACGTTGATTATTTGTAGTCAGGATCATGTCTGTGAGAAGCCTGGGGTGAGCAGCACACAGCCGGTTTCAGCTGACCCTTGGGGAGCTTTTCCAGCTTATGTCAGCTGAGGATTTGACTTAGCGCTACTTGGGTTTTTTAACAAAATGGGACTAGCAGAACTGGATTTAGCAAATGATTGTGACAATCGCCAGCACCATCAGAAAACATGCTCTATCATTCACTGTGATGTGTGCTGATGAGGGGAAAAAAAAAGGCTTGTTCATCCATCACAAATTCAGTGATGCTGTCTCTAGGTGAGCAATTTGCCAGCGTTACCTAGTGTCACTCATTAGACACGAGATGTAACAGTCTCATTTACTCTTCGGGCTTCCTGCCACTGAGTTTCTTTTGCAATTGACTTTGCATGCAAAACTTAAGCTCATTTTTAGCCTCTGCCGAACTCTGCTTTCAAATTCTTGCTCGTTAAGCCCAGTCACAGTGTGTGGGCTACAGGAGAGGGGTTTGGAAGCCAAAACACTACTCTGGTGCCCACTGCCATTAGGCTTTGCAAAGCAGCGTGTGTGTGTTTCAAAGACAGAAGGGGAAGCAATTTCTTCCCTCCCATCATGAGGTCTTAACTTTCCAAAATGCCTTGGCTTTGGCTGTGTGTTAGCTGTATTTTTTTTTTTACAGATTTGTGGGCTTGTAACTTTCTAATACCTCTACATTTTTACATCGGATTTGATGGATGTGCTTAGCATTTTTATTCAAACATAAGAGAAGGGGGAGCAGAAAGTGCAAGGACAGAGTCTCCCTTGCAGAGGCAGAACCAGGGGCTGGAGCAGGTGTTTTGTGGCTGGAGCTTTGGTGGTGTCTGGGAGCAGAGATGCCAGAAGATGCAGGTAGGGACGTGTTTCAGTGTTGAACCTGGGTGGTTCCCTTCACTGCTTGTCTGTCTCTCTCTGTATTTGTATGGTTTTAATGGTTCCTCTGGCTGCACACAGGGTGTGAGAGATGGCAGGTAGTGCTCCCCTGCATGCAGCAGTTGGACAGCTGCTGCCATTCTCTGAGCTCCCAAAAATTCCTGTGGCCATCCTGGCTGTCAGGTTTTGCAGCTAACCAGGCCCCATCATGCAGCCCTTGGGGGGTGCTTGAGTGGCCACCACAGTAGAGCTTGTTGACATCTGTCTTTTTTCACCCTGTTTCTGTGGACAGGAGTGGTCCTCTTTGGTTTTAAGAGAGTCCCTCCTATTTGTCTGTCCCTTACTGCATCATCTAAACTGCATCCTATCCTTGCTGATTTAGACGCACTGGCTTAGGATGAATTTCAGGCTTGACACAGGCAAAGGACCACATATTTCAAGTAATGTTAAACTGAACTGTAGGATGTATAAGCAGAGACTCGGGAATGACTCTGTGAGTTGCAGACTAGGAAGCTGGCATTCAAGAGTGCTTGGTTTTTGTGGTGAGGCAAAAAAGCCCATTGGAAACAGCTCTTGTATTTTTACACTGTTGCTTTAGTTGTTACTGCAGCTGAGACTTCCGGGAGGAGAGAGAGTGAGGAAGAGTTGTCTATGACCTGATGGAAGAGAAGGTGGAAATCCATAGAATGCCTCTACACATGGCTGTGGAAAATCAGTGTCTGTCTTAGGCACTGTAGAAGGGGCTGATCTCTTTACCCTGAGCAACAAGAAATCCCCCTGTGTTTAATGCGGTATAGAGCTTGTACTAATGATATTGGAGGGACTGGTGTTGAGATACGTATTACAGTGATAATTCTGCAAATTCTGGAGCATTAGTGTTATTAAAATGTCAGGCTGCTATCTTCCTTGGTGTTAAAACTCTTAATGCACTTTATCCTTTCAAAGTCATGGTGCTCCAAGTTAAGGCCCAAGGAGAAAGTGGTTACAGAGCAGAGAATTAACAAGAAAGAAAAGGGGGGTGCCCTGTTGCAAGACTGATGTGCGAACAGCTTTCTTGACCTGAAAGGCACAATTGCTAAACTCGAGCAAGACATGTTCGCTTTTCTGACAACTGGTTGAAACTTGCTCGTGTTGCCCAAAGGAAGCATTAGTAGCAGTGTTGAGCTTTTAATGTTGTTGGAAAAGAGCCGCTATGGTTGGATTTGGCCAATAATCCCAGGTGCAGGCACAAACTCACCCTGTCCTGCAGCCAAGTGGCAGGAGGAAGGCTCTTCTGTACCTGTAGGTGCCAATGCGGCCTGGGGCTTGTGGCCACTGGTGGATTTCAGCATATATCCCGGTGATATCTCAGGGGGGAAACTGTTTGGGGAAAACGAAAACTGTCTTGATTGTGTCTGCTCACATACATGGTGCATGTGCTGGGTGGTTGTACTGCTTCTTCAGCCCATCTTGGATGACACTTCCTACTCCTTGGAGCTTCCCAGGGAAGTCACTACGTCTGTAGGTGGAAACACATGCTTGCAGCTGAGGGGTTTTTGCAGGGCAGAAAAGATAGAAAGATGAAGTCTTCCTCTGGCACGCTCAGAGCCCGCAGTGTTGAGAAAGCCTCTCTCTAATGTCTCGGCCGTCAAGTAGCCACTCTTTCCCCTGATATGTGTCAATAAGTAAATAAGCAAAGCCCGCGTCTCCGGAGGGATGGGGAGGGGAAGGGGGTCACCGCGGGCTGTGCTGGGGCGCTGTCCGTGGTGCTGGGCGCTGTCCGCGGTGCTGACCGGCTGTCGCTGTGTAGCGGCCCCTTTGGTGTTTGCAGTGCGGTAGAATTATATAAACATCGAATGGTTTGGGTTTGAAGGGACCTTAAAAATCATCTCGTTCAAACCCCCTAACCCCCCCCCTCCCACACCCGTCCGCCCAGGCTGAGGTGACCAGGCTATATCGTTGTTGGTGACCCTGTGGAGTGTGGTTGAGCTGGGTGTGCAGCCCTTAACGCGGAACAGGTAGCTCTCCACCATGACCCTGTGCCTCCTGCCTTCCCCAAGATGGCTGGGGGTGCCAGCTGGGCTGCTGAGAGCCCAGGCAATGCCAGGTGACATGGTTTCCAGTTTCTGTCCTCTCTCATCTCTATTGCCTTTAAAACCATTCACCTGGAAACATAGTTTACTACATGGCCTAAGCACAGGACTGAGCTTTCTCCTGGCCTCGATACACACACTTTGCACTAGCTTACTGTTTTCCCTCAGTATAGGGAGCTCTTCTTAAAAATAACTCGTTTCCTGCACAGTGCTGCTTTCAGTGCCTCTCCTCATACGGCAGTAGAGAGGAATCCAGTCCCCAGGCAGTGAATTAGGAGGTGGTAGCTGCTCATTTTTCATCTCTGTGATAAAAAATCTAATGCAATCATCAAAAAATAAAGCTGCGTTTTTCATGTCTTAGCCATTAGGAATGTCTCTTGCTACTGCTCTCTTTTCCCTCCTACCCCCAAATTAGTGAGGTCTCAGCAGTGTTTAAAATCTCATGGAAATTTACTTTTGGTTGCCAGCAAAGGGGTGGGAATTTGAGTAGTCTCTAGGGCCATAACATTCCAGAAGTGCTGTGTTCCCTTAATAAAAACACTTTTTATTTGGAAACATAAATGTTATTTTTCTAAAGGCATCATCCTGAATGGGGCTATTCTTTCTTGTCCTTTAGCTTAAGATATTACAACTCCTGGGAGACGTTCTCCTGGTTTAGCAGCCATAACCTTACATTTATTGCACATGTGGCCACAGCAGCCCCCTCAGATAATTTTGTTTAGGACTGTGAAATTTGCCTTCAAAACTGAAATTGAATCCATTCTCCGCTTTCAGCAGCGTGATGGGTTTCTGCATGTCTCTCTTTCCCAAGGATGTTTGCAGTTATTGATGCTGAGTGCAGCTATTTATCACAGACAATACAGAACAAAGAAGAATTTATTAATAAGTCTCCTGTTCCCATATGCTTTCCTGAGGAACCCAAAGCATACTATTTTTTTCCTTGCCCCATTTAGATCTACGTGGTTTTGCTCCTGTCCAGTCAGATTAAATGCTTGCTGAGGAAAAGGGGTTGCTCCATAACGTATGGACAGTTTAGATGCAGTGCGTCGGGAAGGCTGCATGGGTTATTGGCTAGCAAGAACAGAATCTCACGAGATGGACACCACAATGCAAAGTGGGCCAGCATGTTGTCTTGGGGATTCCAAGCAGCATCAGGGCTCTCAGGAATTGCTCTGCTTGGATTTTGGCATGGGTTAGTTTGCATCAAGTGAGGATGATATCTGCAGATGGGAGTTGTGCTGGGTGGCAGGAGCGATGTGGGGGGCAAATAGCATGTACTGAGTGCCTTTGATCCTTCTCTTGCCTTGCTTACAATCAGATCCCTCAAGCACCTGTAGTGGGAGCCTGGGAACTGTGTTCGCCCGTCCCACCCTCCTCTTAGTCTTCCTGGGAGGCAGGTTCAGTGGCAGCACAGGCAAGAGAAGAAGAGGATGTTTTGTGCCTGGAAAATTAGTCAGTCACTGACATGGAGACAATGAATCCAGCTGTTCTTGAGAAAGGGAAGGTGCTTAGTGAAGTTCTGGTGGCTTTTCCCTGCCTTGTGCCTGTTTATGCACTAATTAAAGGTCAGTCACCATTTGCATTCAACACATTTCTCTCCTTCCCTGGGCAGTTGCCTTGGCAGGCAAATGGTTGCTTTCCATTTGGCCAAGATGTGGCTGCAGCGGTAACCCCGGGGAGAGAGTACCCACTCCCACCTTTGGAAATCCAGTAGAGACCATCATGTCTCAGCTTGTATCATTGCTGACATCTGCAAGAGAGGAAAAGAGACCCCCTCTTCTGCTGCTCCTGCTCTCCAGCCCCACGAGATGAATGTTAGGCATTTATAGGTTTTTCTCCATGGATACATATGCGGGCACGTTGGTAAAAATATACACGCGCACAAGTATATTTATCTGTAGTGCAGTGAAACCAGTGCAGGCAGCGAGCTGATTCCCTCGGGTGAAACACCATCCTTCCCTCCGAGTGCTTTCAAAGGGGAGCTGTGCTGATAATTAGTGCAAATATTTTGAATACAGAACTCATCACAGGCCTTTGTCATGGTGACAGGCAGTGACCTGAGATGCATTTCTCCTTTCTTAATGTACCCAGAATATGTAATTAAGAGGTGACTAAAAGATTCTTTATCATTCTTTGTTTTCTAATATGGCAGGCTGTTATGAAATGCTGCCCCCTCCTTCTGTGGCTTTCAGTTCCTCATGACAAACGTGGGGATTGATATTTGCTCTGCTCTTCAAATTGTTCTGCGATGGTTCCTCCACTTCTAAAGGCAATGCCCCTGCCTTTGGTTTGGCCCTCGTTTTTACCAGTCAGAACTGCTGAGGAAAAGGCCTGAAATGCAGGACAGAGGAGACAGGACACTCACAGCAGAGGGGCATAAACACGTATGGCAATATCTCGCTATGTCCCATATCCTGAACTGTACGGTATTACGGATCTGGGCTGGCCTGACATTAGCATACACAGTCAGGCTCTGATACGCTGTGGTAAATGCAGCGTGACAGCACCTGAGCGAGTCTACGTGCAGAACAGATGTCTTCTAGCTGGGGCTGTAGCACATCGTCATTTCATCAATTATATATCGCTTCCCTTGCCATAAGCAGGTGCTCGGAAACGGGACTGTTAAAGGAGACACAAAAAGATTTGAGAGCAGGAGAGGAACGTGTGAGGAGAGTGTTTAATATTTGGGCTCAGGTCTTGTCTAGGAGCAGGTGGAGGGTTGGCAGTCCCTTTTGTTGCTCTTTGGCCAGCCGTGATGGGCTCTTCACCGTTGTGCTCACAGTTCACATCCCCTTTCCATGATGGGACCCTCAGCCCTCGCCCCACAGTGATGTGAAGGGCCACGGATTCTTCCTTTCCTTCCTGCTCCTCACTGGGGGACTTGAGCCCATGGGGTGGGATCCTGGCATCGCTGCAGGAGCCTGATAGCCTCCTGGTGCCGCCAAACCCCTCAGCTTTTACTCACCTCTTTACTTATTTGATCGTTCCAGCTAGGTGCCTTTACCTGGCAATCCCGCTTCATTAAAGGGAATGCAGGGCTTTTATTGTGACTGTAGAGTGTTGTCTAGTGTTTTCACTGAACGTATAATTTGCCATGTATGAAAACCATTTCCAGAATTAATTTACCTACTGCAAACAGTTTGTATTAATGAAAATGCATTTTTCATGTGGGTTTGCCGGAAAAGCTGGCTGGAGCTCAAGAGCTCACTTTATCCATCCGGCATGAGTAGGAGATGCAATTTGTTTAAAAAATTAAATAAATAACCCCCCATTTTTAATACAATATGGCCCAGTAATAATCTCTGAGGCAGACTGCAAAGGCTGCAGAAAGCTCCATCTGTGGCATTTTAATATGCAGCATTGTCTCCCTTTTTAATATCCCCCCTTTCCCGGCTCATGTTTGTGTAAGTGAGATGCGAGATGCTGTCATCTTCCTGGGTCACATTTTGATGCTTGCAATGAACAGAAGTGGAGATGGATGCAGCCGTGGAGCCCTTCCCATATTAACACGCATATTTTAGAATAATTGGTGCTGAATTCATTTTGCAGCCTCATTTCTCCTCAGCCTTCCCCCACCCCCTCTTTCATATATGCATGGAAAAAATCCTGTTATCTGTCCAGATGGCAGTGGTGCTCTCAGCTGAGCTGGACCCTGCTCTGTGTTTTGGAGGCTCCTCCTGGCCAGGGAGGGAAGAGGGGCTGGAGGTGGGACGCTCACCATCACAGGCAGCATCTGCACCTTATGTCACGGTGCTGGAGGGAAGAGGCTCTTGTACAGATGCCACCCCGCCGATGCTGGGCTGGCTTTGGGGTGTCTTCCTCTGGCCCAAGCTTTGATATGGGGCCAGGTCTGGATTCTCAGTGGAGGTGGCATCGGTTTATATCATCTGGGGTAGCATCAGCAGAGCTGAGTGACTTTCTGCACAATTGTGTTCATCAAAATGCCCCTTGCAAACTTTAAAGTACAGTGGGGAAGGGCAGAATGTGGCTTCTACAGATACTTTAAGGTTTGGAAAATATTGCAGGGCTAGACTACTTTGAAAGTTTGCTGCTGTTGTGTCTTCAGTTCTTGCATGCTACCAAAAAACCCCAAACAAACCTTGTTTGTGTAAATAACTGAGTAGTAGTACAGGGTTGTTGAATTTTATTTTATTTTTTCTTTTTAGAGAATCAAGCATTTGGAAAAAACATTGATGTGTTCGAGTACAAGATGTTCTTGGCTTTTCTAAGGAGGTTTTGACCAGCTCGGTTTCAAACCTCAGCAATGGTCCCTGTGCTGAGCCAGCTGGATGTGCCCACCCTGGCATTTCGCTTACACCTCCCACTTGGGCGTTTGTCACTGCCTTTTGTCCCCAGGGTGTGATGCTGAGCAGCCCTGCCTGGTGCCTGTAGAGCACCCTGTGCTGGCAGCTGAGCCTGCAAATAATCCTATGGATATCAGTGGCCATTTCATGTGCTTAAAGTTAAGCCTGTACTTAAGCGCGAGTAGGACGGGGGCTGGTGAGCTTGGCACCAGGCTGGACCTCTGTGTGCTGCCCTCTGAGGCCACAGCGGGGGCTGGGGACACCCCAGCAGGGGTGCTTGAGGCTGGTAGGAGCTGTGAGCACCTCACCAAGGGCAGCAGAGCCTATTCTGGATGCGTGTCGGTGCTCTGCACCGTCCGGTGTGCAGCTTGTGAGGGATCTAATGGCACTCTCCCCTGTAGCTCTCGTTGGGAGATTGCAGCTCCCTAATTGAGGACCATTACTGAGCACACGCATCACCTGCCACTCCGCCGTTGTATTATTACAGCCTAACCTCCCGCGTTATGTTTATCTCATTCCAGGACTACTGTCAGCAATGCCACTCTAGGCATAAACTTAATTAGATCTCCTCGGGTAGCAGCAGGGAAGTGATTTATTGCTGCCTTTTGTTTCCATCCTCCCCTCACCTCTCTGTGATTACGCTCTGGAAGACACGCGTTCCTGTTTGCCGCTACGGAGGCGCTAACATTTAGCTGCAACTTTGCTGGAGTTGCAGCGCCTGTGTCTGAGAGTCGGTGTTGGCCAGAGACCTGCGCTGTGTCCCTGGAGCTGGCTCTTAGTGGCCTTGTCCTTACACCTGCCTCCTGTCCTACGGACCAAGAGGGTAACACAGCCTGTCGGGATGCTGGAGTGTACGAGGCTTCCAGTATGAATGGTCTGTGGTGCTTTTTTGCACTATTTTATTGGGTGGTTTTCTTCTGAAAATAATTAGCCTGTAAAGGCAATGATTCCCTGGCTGAAGCGGCTCCTCAGGAGCAGGCGTGCTGGCTCTTCAGCGCCTCTCCAACCAAAAATCCTGAGACTTCCCACCTAGCCCTGCTGTGCCAGCTGGTCTCTTCCTCTCTCCTCCTTTCGCCCTTTGGGTGTGCGCTGACAAGAGCATCCCCCGAGGAATCTCCTTGCTGGTGTGGGGCAGTGTGCTCTGCCTTGTTGCCAGGGCTAGCTCCTCAGGAAGGCTGAGAAGTTTGGGAAATGGTTTCCCTTTCCCCACACCGTCCTCTAAGCTCCTGCTCTCACTCTCAGGGGAAAAGGGGAGGTGCTTTAATTATTCCTGCCTTATGGAAACACCATGGTAATTAGCTGCACTGCAGAGAGCAAGGCCTAGCTGGGGAGGTAGAAACTCCTCACTGCTTTTTAAGGATGTCTCTCCTCCGAGGTGGAGCTGTGCCAGGCCCCTCTGGCTGCGTGGGATGGGGCTTGGGGGGCTGAGTGGGGCTCCCAGCATGGGCCCAAACACTGAGCGAGGGCTGGCAGCTGGTGTTAGGGCAGGGCTCGGCACCGGAGGGTGTAAGTTGTGGCAGTGTCAGCTTGTCCAACTCTGCTGCTCTTGTTCATGCTTCAGAGCAAGCAGAGAAATCAGCCCCACAGGGAGCAGAGGAAAGTGGGGCTCTCGTCTCATTCAAAAGCAGGGCTGTTTGGCACACCCCGTTGCCTTGTGCCACCTCTCCTCATTGTGGGGGGAGAGGGGGAAGTCAGTAGGGCAGGCACATAAATTAAATCTGAAAGGGAGTCGAGTTGCCTTTTACTACTGGAGCCACTGAGGGGGTGTTAATGTTCGCTGTCCTTTTCTGGGATGTCCTCTGCTGCAGCCGTGATGCTGAATGAAGCTGGAAGAGGGGACTTCAGTGCTTTCTTGTCTCTTCTCCCTTGCTTGTTGTGAGCACCAAGGGGGCTGTGGATGATGCGTTCCAGATGCCTCTATCATGGTTTTGGGCTGCGGTGGTGGTGTAGGAGCCACCCTGCCGCAGCGAGCACCCTTGTTGTCAGTGGTGGTCCAAGCTCCGTACGAAATAGGGATGCCGCCCTATTTTGCGGGATAGGGAATCAGATGGGGGATAGGGATGCTGCCCAGCAGCTTTGCTGAGGGTTGGTGGGAGCTGAAGCCCTTGCTCCTGGTGTCTGAGCACCGTGGCCTGCCCTAGTCCAAGTAGATCAAGTCTGATCACTGAACAGCGGCTGCAAGAAGCATCTCTGGGAGTAGGAGCTGGAGCCTGCCTCTGCCCACGGGCAGATGTGTCTCAGCAGAGCCTGAACCGGCTGGCAGGGGTGTGTGTGGTGAAAACGCTGCTGGATGGTGGGGACTCATTACATATGGGCTGCTCTTTTGTGCATGCTGTGGGTTTTTATACATGCGGCAGCACGGCTGCGCGGGACACATCGGCTCTGGCTTTCAGTATGCAGAGCAGAGCGCTGTAATAACACATTCACTGAATTTCTCTGTGTGGTTTTGAACAAATTGCTGATTATTTTTCCCCTCATTATTCACCTGACAGAGGAGCAGGTTGAGTAATTAGTGAACGCGTGTGAACTTTGCAGTGTTTTTATGAATAAAATGCTTGTGAATTGACTGGGCATCGGCCCTGCTGTCTTAGCTTGTGCATTTGCTAATGTGTGTCAGCAAGGAGCATCCCAATCCTGTCCCGTGCTCCCTCCCCACCACCTTCCCTCACTTTGCCCAGCTTCTCGCAGGGAAAGCAGGCTCAATGTGCCTGACAGCAGCACAGCTCTGTGCTCACAGTGCCTTCCTTGCTGCTTCTGGATGAGGAGCCTCCCTGCAAGGCTGTGTCCGATGCTGTGCTTGTCCCTCCTTGCCCCCAAAACTGGCCTTTGCCCACCCTTCCAGCAGCACAGGGTGTGTGCGCACGGCAGCAGCCGCTGAGAGCGGTGGCCAGCAAGGCTTGAATAGCAGCTCAAAGGAATAAATTATTGGTCAGTTTTGAAAGGCTTTTTGGAGGCAAGATGCGGCTGCAGTGCTACGGGGGCAGAGGGAATTGGAGCAGGGACTGGACCAGAGCAGAAACGTGAGTGTTGCCAGGCTCAGGAGGGATGGAAATATGGGTCCCTGCCCTTGGCAGAAGGACTGTAGCTGGGGGGTCCCTGTTGCCAAGCCCTTTGGGGAGGGGAGTACCCTGTGGTTTGTTGCATTTGGAGCTGAATATGTGGGGCTGGATGCTCTGTGCCATCCAGGGAGGGACCCTGAAGCCTATGCCATGGGCTGTTCCTTTGTTACCCCTGTGTCAGTGGCTCCCTTTTTCACCTGTCCTCCTCCTGGGGTGACCCGGCTGTAGTGGTTTCTCATACGGGCTGCTGCCTCTCCGTGGCAGCAGGAGGTCAGCCGTGACCTCTGAAGCTGGCGCTGAGGCCCCGGGCTGTCCTGGCACAGTAAATGCTATGAAAGCACCACTGAACCGTGCAAAGCAGGAGGGAGCCTTGGGCAGAAGGCCAGTGGCTGAGGTGGTGTTCCCCCAGGCTGGTGATGACAGTGTCCACACTGTCCTCTGGTCCCTCACCCCAGGCAATGCTCCAACCTGGCAGGGGTGGGGGTGGGCACCTCTCGTGAGCCTTTCACATTTGCTTGAGTTGAAAGGTTTCATCCTGAATGTCACTGCAAGGAAGCAAATCAGAGGCAGGAGAGGGACAGAACGAGCTCAGGTCTCAAATAAAACTCTGTGTGTGTGTGCATGCGTGCTGCGGGTGAGCGGGATGCAGGAGGTCACACTTTTGGAGGCAATGGCATATTCTGAGGTCCCAGCTCAGGCGTGCCCCAGCCTGCTCTAGTCCCAGGCTGCTCAGAAGGCAGGAGAAAGCATGTGGTAACAAAATCTCATTGTATTTAAAGATGTTGGGCCACGTGGAGTCAGCTGGCTCTCCTGGTAACTTGCCCCAGCATCTCATTACTTGTTGCTAGGAAATTGCATCTTATTTCAAGGTTGAATTTGCCTAAGTTTTGCTCCTGGGCCGGGGATGCTCTTGTGCTGCTGTCACAGGATCTTCTCTGGGTCTGTGGTGGCCAAGGCACCATTCACAGATGGGTGCTGGGGCTTGTGTTGCATCCCACAATGGCTGACTCATTAATTCTGAAGAATTTTTGTGATCCCGTTTTGAACTATTCGTAGTATTTCCCCACTGTCTCAGAAGCATAAACTGTTACTGTATCCCCCAATTCTGGCGTGGTGGTGCTCCCTGGTACTGGGAGGGGATGACTCAGACAGAAAATGCCCATTCTGACAGAGGGTTGTCAGCTTTGTGGCCGCAGAAGGCTGCGGATGCAGATCCTGTTGCTGGAGTTGGGAGGGATTGATTAGATCCCTCCGCAGACAGTGGATCTGCAGGCAGTTGCTGAAAAAACTCCACACTGACGCTGCGCTTGCTGGAGGGTGTCCTCAGCACCCTGGCTCCAGGGAGCTGCCTACTGGGGCTATTCCATCCCCATCTGGGGGTTGGGGTCCCCAAACCTGGAGGTGCTGTTTTCCTTCTGAGGAAAGGCATCCTTGTAAGCCCCCTGAATCAAATGCCTCACAGTGGAGCGTGGTGGTGTTGTCAAGCTGCTGGGATCATGGCAGCACTGCCCTGGTCATTGCTCACCACCGGTCTCTGTGCCACCTGGCAAAGTTGAGCAGCAAGGATTTTAAGAGGTGTCCAAGAGCCAACAGCACTGGGCTGAGACGTGGTAGGCACATTGCCATTTCCAGCCAGACTAGGCTGAGTCCTGGAGAGTGGCAGCAGGAGGAAGATGACCAAAGTCAGGGGCATGCGGTGGTCCCAGAACGTGAGCACCCCAGCTCCTCCTGCCCCGGCTGTCACATCCTTTCTATCCTACTCTGCCGAAGGGCAGCATGGTCCTGACGCACACCCTGCTCCTGTGCTCCCTCTTCAGTCTCCCAGCCACCAGCCCCACTTGATGTCGTGGTAGAAGAGCTGGTGACCTTCCCTCTCAGGAAAGAGGGTCCCCACTCTTAGGGAGAGGGAGCACACAGCCCTCCTGTGCAGCTGTACTCATAGCCCCGCTGAAGGAGGCAGGACAGCACTCAAGCACATATCTTTACGAAAGCTGTTGCCTTGTGAGAACAGCTGAATATGCTGACAAGAGTAGTGATAAGGTGTCCCCCAGTAGCATGCTCTCATCCTCCTTCATGGTGGAGGAAGGACCCTTCAGTGGGATTACAGCTTGGATGCGACTCACTGGAGCCGTACCGCTTTGCAGAGCCGGCACCTCTGCTCCTGCTCCGAGTGCTGTTGAGCAAGTGCTCTGAGTCAGCCCGCTCTGCTCAGCAGAGCAGTAATTTATGGCCCAGGTGCCAAATTCATACATAAATCCTGCTGGATGAGCAGGTACCAGAATTCGTCCAGGGTGCTCTGGCAACGTGCTCATCTGCTGACATGCAGACTCCTTTCCTGGGGTCTGCAGCAGCACCAGGGCTGGGCACAGGCACCCTGAGGACCCCTGCGGGTTTTGTGTGATGCTGTCTCTTCAGGCCTGCGGTGCTTTGGGTGTTGCTGGTCCTTGCAGGGCGCAGGTAGCGATGCTGAGGCACCCACAGCAACCTGGCAGGCCTGCCTTTGTTAAGGCTGGGTTTGTTTTTGGATCTCTAAGTCAATGTACATATGCCTTGTCTTAATAATTATTGATAAGATGCGGTGGCTCGTGTGCTGTGTGGGAAGGGGGTCTGCTCCTCTTCCCAGCCATGCTGCCACCCCCATATGTGGCAGAGATGCTCCATGGAGAATTGGTGCCATATCTCCAGCAGGGATTCCTGCCAGTACCTCCTTAACAAAAAGGTGCAGACCAACTCTTTCAGCAAGGTGAAACGCAAAGAATAAACCCAACCACTCTCTCCTCAAGCCATTCAGACTTCAGAGCTGAAGAGGAGGTTATGTTCTAGGGATTTTTTATCTTGCTTTTCCAGCGCTAGAGCGGGGAGGAAGTTCTGCTCTTTGTTCGAGTGGTGTTCGCGGATTTTTATTTATTTTTTTTTCCCTGGTGGGTAGCAGGGAGGGGAGGAGGGGATGCACTTGCACGTGTCTGTGTGGACATGTGGGACCATGGCAGTGAGTGGCAGCATGGGATAACTCCACATCTCAATTCTGGGCAACAGGAGTTCATTTTGTGTGTCTTTGTAGTTTTTCTTATCAGATCAAAACACAGTCTTGGCTTTAGCAGGAATCATTTAACCTGGTTCAGAGTAGTGACACGTTCTCTTGGAGTTTTCCTTGTTGCAGAGGGAGCTTTCTGGCCTTGAGAATTCTCCCCGCAGGCTCTAGGAAGCTTCTTGCTCTGTTTTCCGGAGAGCCAGAGCATCCCCAGCTTTATCAACAGTCCATCATTTGCAAATAGTTTTGTTCATGTTATTCTGGCCCTGCCTAGTGTGTTTCTGGCTGTAAAATACTGTCTGCAAGAGGATCCAGGCTGTCTGCATGTGCTTTGCCCTCCCTTCCCTCTCATTCAAGGGGTTTTAAGTACCAGCCATCAGATTCAGAGCATCCTACCGGTGAAAACCGGGCTAGAGGCTGGGTACTTGCTTGGACGCCCTTGTCCAGATGGTGTGTGGCTGCTCTCCTGTGAAACTTCACCCAGCTCTTCACTCAAGGACTTCGGCAACAAAGGATGATCCGAGGCTAGCCCTGGCTCTGTCCCTGGGTTGCAGACCAGCCGAGGTGTGCTCACCTTCACCAATGCTTTCTCATTGGGATCCGGCACTGAGAGAGCAATCAGTGCTGCCGTCTGCCCTCGTCCACCCCAGTGCCCGCCTGCCCCTCTGCCTGGGGCTCGGTGCGGCTTTATCATAATGCAGCATGAATTTCATTAGCTCGTTTGTCTCTGGCTTTTGGAGCCTGAAGATAATTTAATCCAGAAGTGGCTTACAAGGAGGAGCGCAGTTTAGTCTGCAAAGCTTAATAACCCCCTCTGGCTGCCGTTGGAAAAGCCGAGCTTTGGGGTAGGGCTTGTTGGCTGCGCTCGGTGGAAAGGACGATGCCCGGCTCCGCACCCTTCTGATCTCGTTAGGCAGATTTCCTAGCGTGAAATAACCACGGGAGCTGCAGCCTAAGGTTTGCTGTGGCTGGAGCCAGGACATTGGGTCAGAGGGAGAGAGAGGGTTCCCTTCCACGGGCATCTTGGTTTCCCTCCGCCTGATCAAGGGAAGGTTTGCTTAGCAAGCTGCAAAAAATCATTACATATGCTGCTAGTGGCCTGGTTAATTAAGATCTAGAGTTCTCTGGGTAGGAAAAGACGACCTATATTTACTGTATGTAGGAAGACATCTGTCAGCTAGAAGTGCTAGATATCCCAGTGCAGGTTTGTCCTGCTTTCTGCAGGCTCTGAATTGCAACTGTTTTTAAGCTCTGATGCAGACCAAGTTAATTTTAAGATGACTGTTACTATTCTAAACATAAGGAAGGGCATATTTAGCCTCTCAGTACTCAAGAAGGCAAAACCCCCTGCATGTTTCTAGTAATTTTTCCCTCACAGTTTGCACAAAACAACAACAACAAATCCTATTTGGTTTCTGCAAAAGAATATGTTCGAGGGTGATCGTAAAATAGATTATTTTTAAATCTGCAGATGGTTTCCACATATTCCTCCTCAGCTCACTGCAGCTTTCCACCTCAGTAAACTGGTTTGTAATTTAGCCGAGGGCTGTGGAGCAAGCGTTCTGTCGTCTTGTTTTTCTTGTTCGCCTCCTTTACCCCCCTCCCCAGCTTCCCTCCCTTCCCTTCCCTCCCCTTTTCTGCCCCCTTCTCTTCAGTTTCCCCCCTGCACACACAATGGGTGGTGGGTGTTGGACTGGGGGCCAAGGCAGGGCTGGCTTTGCGGCTGGTGATCCCTCTGTCCCATGGCCGAGGCTGCACAGGGAGGTCCCCACAAGAGCTGGGGGGCTCAGGCTGGGGCACGGGGGGCTGACGGGCCATGTTGTGCCTCCTGCTCCTCCCAAGCTGGGGAACCTCCACTGCCTTGGGCATGGGAATGCTTGTTCCATCCGAGGGGGCACTGAGGCTCGCTGGGGGGCTCCCTGGCTGCTCAGAGCACGGGAGAAGGCAGTGGAGGGTTTCTTGCCCCTCTGATGAGGGATGCGCAGCCCTGAGAAAGATAATTAGAGAGGGACACACTTTCAGTCCTGCGATCGCAGCTCTCCGCCCCCCCCACCTCCCCGCCCCCCCAGTTCCCTGGAAGAAAACACTGTTTTTTTTATTTCTTTGTTCTTTCATGGTTCAGCATTATAATTATTGAGATTTCACTGCAGGGCAAGATGATCATTTGACAATGTAAGTGGGGAAAATAATTCTCGTGTTATCCAGCAGCCTCACTCTTATTATAATTATGGCGAAACTCCTGCAGACTGAAGTGGGGGCAAAGAATTTCCTCCTATGTGGGTTTTTGTCTTTTCAAGACTTCTCAAGATTTGATTGCAGATGTGATGGGATTTCCCCCCCCATATTTTTAATAACCCGAGGTTGTTGATGGATGGCAGCAGACTGAAGTACCTGTTGTTTTCCCCTTTGTTTTCATTAGGCGTTTTCCATTTGTGTCATTCTCAGCATTCGTGATGGATTTCTATGAGCAAACACCTTGGTTAGAGCTATTCAGAACTGTTTGTATAGTGGCAACAAAACCCAATTAAAAAATCAGGGGGAAACTGATGAAGCACTGCCAATCAGCCTCTCTCAAAACGGGGGTCAATAGTGGCTTGTTCTGTGTGGCCGGTGGGAGCCAGGGCCAGGTTTGTGACTGGGCAGAGCTGTGTGTTTGCTGTGACCTTGGTCTGGGCAGGCTGGGCCACCTCGTAGGGCTGTTGTGGGAGAGAGCACGGTGACGGGGAGGTGATGACTGGGACAGCAGCCAGGGTTCTGTGACATTTTCTTCCTTCGGGTGTGCGTTGTCCCCATGACAGACCATGTTGGTGGGTACCATTGGAGAAGACTCTCCAGATGTGCGTCCTTACTTGCAAGCCCTCTCTCCTGGGGGGTTGGGGCCGGTGTGCTGCACCCTGTGCCCTTCTCCATCACTCATTCCAGCCTGGCTCTCAGCATCCCTCGCACCAGGGAGGGTGATCTCCCTCTCTGGCAGTGCTGGGGCCGGGTACCACTGCAGGGAAAGGCGTCTGGGCGCAGAGGGTGGTGAAGGAGTCTGTTGTCCCCCCTGAGTTACCCTGGGGCTGACAGGCATGAGCTGACAGAACAGAGGCTGCATTAGCCTAATTACGGCCATACATGCTACCTCGGTGGTGGATTTTCCTTTCTTAGCGACTTCCTGTTTTCCTCTTTGAGATGCAAATTTTTTGCTCAGTCCTCGATCCAGATTCTCTTCTCATTAGCATGAAATCTGACTAGTTCCGTGGTTTTTTGTTTTTTTTTTTTAAATAGCAAATAAAAAAAAAATATAAACATTAAACACTTGGTGTAAAGTAGCAGTGCAGCCCCTGTGGCCGGGGGGGCAGAAGGCGCAGGGCAGGAAATTGTTGAGGAATAACTTGAGCCTCACCGGCAGCGGTGACTCCCGGTGCCAGGCTGATCCGCTTTGCTCCTGCTGAGGAGGGGACAAGCGTCAGCTGGGCGGGTGCCAGGGGGGCAGAAGTGCCGGTGGGCAGGGAGCAGCGGCCAGAGAGCCTGCCACGCTGCCTCCCCCAACCCGCGCCAAAGCCTCTGCTGCCAGCAGAGCAAAGGCAGAGACGCGTTCAACCTGCGGACCCAAGCTTTTCATTTGGCTTCCTGCTGGAAAATGAAGCTTGTCGTAACAGGAGGCTAAAAAAAACCCACAAACCTACACTAGAAAAATAATTTCTTTGAAATGAGTGTTATCTCGATGGATTTTTATATTTTTTTATTTTTTTAAAGCCTGCCGTAATCTCTACGCGCTGCAGCTCGGCGCTGGGAGAGGGCTGGTAATACATCTGAAGCAGACGGCACTATTTTGTGGTAAATGTCACTCTAGTAATATTTAGCTCTCCTCAGAAATAGAAATACAATTCTGGCTGAAGCGATACCCGTGATATGGAGATGCAGCGTGGTGGGCTGGGCTCAAGGAGATGCGTTGCTCTCCCACCGGGTCCAGGTGCAGCCCAGGATGCCTTTGCCTGGCATCCCCTTCCCTTTTCCTTCCCACCTTCCCCGGCCCCCCTCCTCACCCTCTCCCTCCCCTCTGCTTTCTGCCACATAATGAGTTTGATAAGAAATTGTCTCGTTAACAGGATTAGCCATGGAAATCTCTAGTCCCCTCCTATTCATTTTGTAATGCTCTTCATCCTGTTGTGTAATTTTCTGCTGGTATTAGATGGCTCCAGACCACCTCGGGAGATTAATTCCTCCTCCTCCTTTGACAATGTCAGCATGGCTGGGGCCAGGGGGGCTCTTCTGTGACTGACCCCCCCATCCCCCCACCCCAGAGACCAACTCTGTACAGCTCTTCTTCCCCAAAATGAATTTCCTCCTCAGTTTGTTTCCACGAAAGTTGCTCCTTTTCACAGTACCGTACGCAAACAGATGAAAGCGTCCCCAACCACTCTGGGATCTCACTGCCTGTGTCTGGCTCTTTTAGCAGCTGTGTGCCCACAAAGAGCTCTGGGCACTCGGAGGCAGATTAAAACCCAGAGAGGCCAACTCAACTCTGGCTGATGCCCGTGTGAATCCCGTTTCATGGGTAGCCTGATTCTCAATTTATGCTGGTGAGAATGAGTTATGAGGCTGGCCCTTTGGTAAATAATTACTTTTTGATTTAATAACTCCTACTGGCCTGGCAGGATACCTTGCTTCCAAGGGAGCTGATAGGGAGAGAGCTTTTCCTAACATCTGTTTTTCCTGCATTTGCCAAGGTGCGAGCCCCCTGTCTGGGAAGCGATGCCCAGGCGGTGGCCACTGTAGGCTGTGAGCGAGGCCAGCGGGGAAGGAGAAGGTCAGAGAGAGGTGGGAAGCAAGGCAGGGATGAAATAGTACATCAGTAGCAACTTCTTGCATTTTCTCGGGTGAAACAAAGTTAGCATTTGTCATTTCCTCAAGCAACCTTACCTGCGTAACGTTTGTGGCTCGAAAGCGCAGTCTTTGGCTTTCCCTCCCAAAAAGCTTCCCATGCACAAAGTCAGAAGCTCTCTCGTGCCTTCGGTGCCCAGAGAGAGAGAAATGCAGTCGCTGCAGCCATTGCCCTGGGAGTAAAGTGACAGAGATGCTAATTGGGATGTGGACTGTAAGGTGTTGGGAGACCACGTGTACTTTAGGACAAGGGAGAGCAGGGCACTGCGTGGGGGGGAAGATTTAACAAGGTGATTCCCACCCGGCAGGTTCCTTGTGAAAGCAGTAATTTATTCCCCGGCTTTTGCTCCCTGCCACTGGATTGTCTGTGAACAGATTAACTTCCTCTGCTTCGTTGGAAGCGACTTGTCATGCTGCTGGTGATTAATTTTTTATTATATTTTTTTTTTTTGCGGTGGGGATTGCACCTGAGCAGCTGGCGAGAGCTGGGAGCTCTGGAGAGGGGGGATCTCACCGTGGTGATCCTGGTGCTCTTGTGAGCCACGTGCTCCCTGACTGTGGAGAGGGGGATCGCTGGTGCATGGTGCTGATTTTACCCATCCTGTATTTGTTTTGGTGCATGTTTCCTGAGCTTTGCCAAGAAAATCCCTTGGCTCTGGATGTTTTTTCTGCTGGTAAACCTGGCTGCTGGTGCTGGTGCCCCTCGGCTGTGGAGATGGAGGGACTCCAATGCCCTGAGCATTGCAGAGCAGGGGGAGATGCTCAGCGCTTTGTGCCCCTGGTTGCCCATCCTCTTGGGTGCTGTCTGTGCCATGGGTGCAAGGAGGAGCACCTGGGAGCTGTAGACTGGCTGCAGAGCCACATCCTGGGCTGGAGCTGAAAACCAGGAGATGCCAGCGAGAGGCTGTGACTAACATCTCCCCGTAGCCGTTCATGGAGGGTGTGTGTCCACTGCCGCGCCACCATCTCTCTCTCTAGGCCATAAATCCCGTGGTCAGAGCCAAACTCGAGGTTCAGAAAAAAAAAAAAAAAACACCAAAAAAGAAGCACTAGTGTTTCCTTTTGGATTTGTTGACTTGCTGCCGACGGGCTGGGGTTCTGCAGGTAGTTCTGTGAGGCGCCGGGAGCTAATTCACCAGAAAAGCATCGGCTGCTGAGTTGCGGCTCCACTGTGCGTGGGTTGGGCTGTGCCAGGGGTGAGCGAAGAGAGAGAAAGTCCAGTCCCTGGCTCATTCGCAGGGGCAGAGGGCTCATCCCTGCCCCGGCTCCTTGGGGCATGCAGGAGAGGGGACCTGGCACCGCAGCTGCCGGGCAACACTGTGACAGGGATGTGACAGTGACACCCTCCTTTTAAACCTGTCCTGCTTTTGCTTCCCTCTCTCTCTCATTTTGTTTCATCTCTCCCTCTCAGAAAAGCCATTTAAATGCAATTCCATTCTTAAAACCTCTCCCTCATGCATGCCTAATGAATCTCAGGCAGCAGCGCCGGCAAGGGGCCCGAGCGGGAGCCAATCTCGCCTGGTGTCGACAAGTCATTTGGAAGAAGCCCTGGGAGCGCGCCCGGTTTTATTACAGCGTAATTAGAAATAAAATCTTGTTGCAAGAGGAGAATGAGAGATGGGTGTTAATCCTGTAACGGGAGGAGATGGAGCTGTGCTTATAAAGGAGATTAAGGAGGGAAGGCGGAAAGCCCGTTACGACTCCCCGACTTCCACCCCTCCTCGGCTCTTTCCCCTTCCCTGGCTCGGCAGCAGCAGGCGTGTGTCTGCCCGTGCTCCTGCCCACCACCGGGAAAGGGCTTGCATTGGGACTGCCTGACTTTCTGGATCTCTAGGTCTGCATAGGGATGCTCCTGGCAAAGCCTCCAGTGCCCCACGGGAGCAAGCAGCTGGCAGTGCATCCCATGGACAGGCTGTGCCATCCCCAGGATGTGGCAGAGCCCTGGCTGCTGTGGACGTGGGTAACGCAGCTTCTAGGGGCACAGTGCTCTATTGGGGAGAAGGAGGAGGAGGTACAAAGCCCAAGCCATGTGCTTGACTAGCGCAGGTAGATCTGCCCACAGAAGTTCATGGCTTGGGTGCGTGCTGGCTTGGCTGTGCCAGAGAGATGTGCTGCCTTCGGAAGGGCTGGGGAGCAGGGATGGCCTTAAACCTTGCCCAGGATTCCCACTGCAGGCAAACATGTAAATAAATCTGTCAGATATGGTGCCACTCTTACTAAATTTGCATTGAGCTGGAGTCGCGGTTCCCCTTCAGCATCTTGGGGATGGATGGGTCTTTAATCTGGTGCTCAGTCCAGGACCCCTTGGCTTTCGGCATTAGCTGTGGCACCAGGCTGGGCTCTGCCTGGTGAGATGAAAGGAAGGTCTGGGGTGTGTGGCCACTGCTTGCCAGCCCCCTCCTCTGCCCTGTATCCCTCACCTGGGCACTGAGTCCTGGTTCTTGGGCCATCCTGGGGACACAGGTGCCCACAATCCATCTGGCAGAGGAGACAGGGCAAGCGATGCCGTGCTATGGCGGTGGGCATGCATTTGCCTGCTGGCTGGGTTTGCTGGCCCACGCCAGGGAGGGTCCTTGTCCCCCAGCGAGCCCCGTGCCTGGCTAAAGGGATCCTGGAATGGCAACGGCAGCAAAAAAAGTGCTGTTGTAGCAGCGCTGGAAAATCAGAGTCTTTGTTCTTTGGGGCTTCCCCCTCTATGTCTTCCCCCCACCCCAGGGAGGCGTTAGTCACTTTAAACGTGGCCAGAAATAGCAGCAAACTGTTATTGGATTTGTCCGGGATGCCTTGGGATGCATATGCTCAAAGTATGGCTAATTCATAAACGCCGGCACCTATTGATTCCCTAGCAGTTAAAATAGACTGCGTAAGGAAATATTGGCCCCGGAGTACCCAGGGAAAGTTATCTCATTAGTCTTATGAACTATAAAATGTGCTCTCTCCTGAAGCCCTGACCCCATTGTTTTTATAAATCTGTATTGGATGGCGCAGTAGCTGGTAACCTCTATCGACTGTGATTTTTCTCTTGCAATTGGAAGGCCCCTGGGACTGATGCTGGAGCTGCGTGGCCACCGCAGGCAGAGGATTCCGGTGTCAGCACATGTGTTCTCATGTACACAGGCAGTGAGGCACCCTCCTAATCTCTGTGGGAGACACCCCCCTCACACTCGTGCTTTTCCCTGGGGGAAGAATGAGCTCTTGGGGGCCGGTGGGGCTCTTGGCCACCCTGCCCCTCCCTCGTTGAGGTGGCTGAGAGGAGCACTGGGGGCTTTGGCGAGGAATTTCCAAAGACTCAGATCTGGCTGGAAGAGTTATTAGAGGCACATCGCTCCAGTCTGGCCACGGATGTACTTAATCCTCTGCTTCCCATAAAGCTTTTCCACCTCCTGGCAGGCAGATAGATCTGATTTTGTTCGGCGACCTTCGACGTTAATCTCGCTGGCAAACTCAGCAATAAGTCACTTTGGGGAGGGCTGTTGGAGACGTTTACATCAATTATTGCCCTGCACCTCTCCCTTCAGCTGATGTAACGGCTCCTTGAGGGGGTTATGTGCCCCTTTTTGGAAAAAAAAAAAAAAAAAAAAAAGAACATGTGCTATGCTGTCAGGTTGTAGATTTACATTTAATGTCATGGTGTCTTTAAAAGCTGTGGCTTGCAAGGGGGCAGATGCCTCCTGCCACTGCTCAGTAGAGAGGTGGATACTGAAATGTGCAGATTTTCTGCCTCTTCCTGTCTCTGGGGCTGATGCTCCAGCTTGAGCCCCGTCTTGGAGGGTTGACCTTGGGTGCACGGGCTGTGAAAGCTGGGGACTTCCAATGGGCTGGGGGAGGCGAGAGCAACTAGCTCTGAGTCCAGGGCATCACTCCTGGGCCATGATGCTCTCGCTGACTGCTCTCCTCCTCATGTCCTGCAGTCCAGGCAGGAGCTTGGGGCTCTTCTCCCTTTCCCTTGGCTGCACGTGGGAAGTTTGGCTCTTGCAGGCTCTGCCGCTGCCACCTCAGGTCCAGGGGGTGGCAGTGGGGACACCCAGCATTGCTGCTCTCTGCTACGGTGCTGACTCCCTGTGCATCGCTCTGGATCGTGCCAGGCTTTGTTTCTTGAGGAGGAGGAAGAGGATGGTGTGGGTACGTGGACAGGGCTGCGGTTAACCACACACGGACGGGTGCCTGTGTGGTAGTGTGTGGGGAGAGGGGGGTCCAGCTGGGGCTGCCAGCACTTTGTGGAATATAGCCCCTCGTTACCATGGAAACTGGCTCCCCCCAGCCTCAAATTCCAGTGCAGCCAATGTTCTTTGCTTACTGGTTTGATGGGAGATGAAAAATTAATGGCTGATTTGCATGTTATTTCAGTGCGCTTGCGGGGCTGCTTCCCACCCCCCCTTTTTCTCCCTTTTATGGAGGTTTGTACAAATCCCTCGACGCCTCTGATTGGGGGCGTGGAGCACAGGACTCGCATGGCTGCCTGTCTGGTCCCAGTTGCATGCTGGTGCTGCTGCCCCAGGGGAGCTGTGTTGTACTGTGGAGGCAAAAATCCCAGCTGAGGCTTTGGCTGGGGACTCCCTTATCCCTCCAAGCAGGGATGGGGACACAGGTCCTGGGATGCCACGGTGGTGTGGAAGCCCACGTGGGCTGTGGGAACGGCCACCCCACTGCCTGTGGCACACCCTGGGGCTGCCGGCTCGTGCTCCCACTGGTTCCAGGGAGAACCAGCACGGGGCTGCCAGCCCAGTGGCTGCCTGTATCTCCTGCTAATGGCAGCCCAGGCTCACATTTTATTAAGGCTGCTATTTCTTTGCTGCTTAGATCCCTAATGCTCGCATATCAAGCAATTAGAGTCAAATGCCTGCATTGAGCTGAGCCGCAGCTGGAAGGGGGCAGTGCCAGCAGAGCTCAGGACTGCCATCGCCTTGGCTTGTGCCGGGGATGTGCTCCACTTCTCTGGGTGAAGAGCCCTGTTTTTTGCCAGCCTGTGGCCTTGAGCGCTTGCAGGGAGAGGCTTATCCAGGAGCCTTTAGTTCCCAAATTCCACCCGTGCTTGTTTCTCCTGCTCTTACAGGTTCAGCCATGGCGCTTTCTTCCACTGAAATGGAGAATGTCCAGGGGCTTCCAAAAGGTGCTTGAGTAAAAAACCACAGTTGATTCTCCTCAGCAGCCAGGAGAGCTAAACTAGGTCCTGGCCATTTTCAGCCCTTACTGATTCAAAGATGGAGTCTAAAGGCTTCCATTCCGAAAATGCTCAGCTCTACTAATTACCTTCTGCCCATCTGCTCTGGCTGGGTTTGGCGGGGACAAACCACTTTGGCTGGCAATGTGGTGCACCCGAGCACCCCGTGCCAGTGGAGGCTCAGTGGCACTTTGTGCTGGAATAAACCTCAAGGGACCCCTGGAACCTGGGGTCAAAGGTTTGCTGTCACTCTCAGCGCTGGCATTGGGCAGGGTAGGGGGTTTCCAGGTGGGCAGGGGACCTTCTTTGCAGTGCCACCTGCTCTCCATGTAGCCACTTAATTGTGCCACAGTGCAGGTCTTTCTGTTGGAGTTAATTACTCTTAATATTCGTGAGGAATTACAGGGGTGAGGCTGGCTTTGTGAAAGAGTTGGAAACTTCTTTCTCTGTGCTCTCTGCCACGTGCCGGGCTCCAAAACCTGCTGCCTGGAGCGAGCTGTGCTGCCCTGCCTGCTTTCCTGCCATCCTCCCCTCAGCACTCAAATACCAGCTCAAGCCCTTATTTGTTTTCACATGCTTCCAAGTAAGTTAAGCTCATTATTAACTCAGCAGGACGGATTCACTTTTAATTGCCATGTTGCTATGCAGTGCGTGCTGATGTTGGGGGTGCCGGCGGAACATTGTTTTGCTATTCACCCATTTTGGCCTGACTTCACCAGCCTGAGACTTCGAGCCTCAAAGATGAAGCTGGGGTGCGGGGATGAGGAGGAAGGACCCGCTCTGCCCACCCGCAGCTCGGATGCCTGCCCGGAGTGCAGGGGCTTTGCCTGACTTGGGTACCAAGAGCCCGGGAGGTGATGTGCTGGGTCAGGGCTGTCTCGCTCACCCTTCTCCTCCCTTTGTGTCTCCAGAAAATAGGTTTTTTATTACTTCTTATGGAGGTTTGTACATATCGGACGTGCAGAAGGAAGATGCCTTGTCCACCTACAGGTGTATCACCAAGCACAAGTACAGCGGGGAGACACGGCAGAGCAACGGAGCCAGGCTCTCGGTCTCAGGTGAGAGTGTGGGTCCTGGCTAGGAGGGGTCCCCTGTCGCGTGGGACACAGTGGGCTCCTGCACCCATGAGGGCGTCCAGCCCTGCCTGCCTTTGGTGGTGCAGGAGGAAGCAATGGCATCACCACCTCAAATCCCCACAGCCAGAGGACATCCCAGTGGTGGGGTGGGAGGTCCCACTGGAGCTGTTCAGGGAGTCCGTGCTGCCTCACCTGTGCCCCTAAACCCCCAGCCACCCCCAGCCCCGGTGCTGGCTGCGGTGGGCGTCAGTGCTGCGCAGCACCCCAAGCGAGAGGCGATGGGCCGTGAGGGGATGCGATGTGACAGCCGGCGATGTGAGCAGCCTGACGCGATGTGACGAAGATGCAAGCGATACTGCGGCGCAGGCAGCGCAGTCCGTAGTGCCGGGTTGTCTCCGGGCGCCCCCGGCTCTGCTGACTGCCCAAATTACTCCGCTCGGGAGGGAGGGAGTTCGCCCGACTCCCAGCCGCCTCGCCGTGCCCGCACTCTGCCATATGCTTCTGTCCTCGGGTGCGTGGGCTGGGGCTCCCTCCTGCACTGGTTCTTTGAGTGAACCCCACAGAGGATAGAGAAAGGGGTTCAAGGTGGCCAGGGTGGGGCTTGCCTGACCTTGCCTCAGCCTCTTGGAGCCTTGAGGGTCCCGTGTCCCACCTGAGGAGCACAGACAGCCGCCACATGTATCATCCCCTCTCCATGTGCATTCGATCTGGCCCCGTCCCCTCCTGGTCACTGTCATTATTTACACGTCACGGCATTTTACTTCTGCTTGGGAGTAATGAAAGAGGTTTCTTTCCCCTGGAATTTAATTTCACGCCTGAGACTTGGTGATTAATTTTCTCCTTTCCTAGCTGCCTGATGGGCCCCTTTGCTTGTAAATTTTGAAATGTGCCACAGAATTTGTGTATTTGGCACCAATTAGGTGTCACCTTGAGTAATTCCTTTGGCGCTGAGTTTATTCATCCCACCAGCTAGTGAGATGTGCTTTCCCTCCCACCTTCCCATGCCCAGCACAGGATGGGGCTGGGCTCCTCCTCACAGGGAGCTGCTCTCTCCTGGCTGATGTCGAGGGGACATGGTGGTCCTGGGTGGGGAGAAGCCTCTCTGCCTCCTGTTCACCATTTAAACTTAGATACTAGAAAGAAATTCTTGATTGTGAGGGTGGTGAGAGCCTGGCCCAGGTTGCCCAGAGAAGCTGTGGCTGCCCCATCCCTGCAGGGGTTCAAGACCAGGCTGGATGGGGCTTGGAGAAACCTGGTCTGGTGGGAGGTGCCCCTGCCCCCAGAGCAGGCGGATTGGAACTCGGTGATCTTTAAGGTCCCTTCCAACTCTACCCGTTCTATGATAATTCTAAACCCTTTTCCCTTCCAAACCCAGACCCAGCAGAGTCCATCCCCACAATGCTAGACAGCTTCCAGTCCCGGGAGGTGAAGGCGGGCCGGCTGGTGGAGCTGCCCTGCATCGCCTCGGGCTACCCCAACCCGGCTGTCCGGTGGATCAAGGATGGGCGCCCACTCCCTGCTGACAGCCGCTGGACCAAGCGTATCACGGGCCTGACCATCAGTGACCTGCGCGTGGAGGACAGCGGGACCTATATCTGTGAGGTGACCAACACCTTCGGGTCCGCAGAGGTCACGGGGACCCTCACGGTCATAGGTGAGAGCTGGCGGGGAGGAGCGGGACGTGGCAGCGGGGCAGCTTCTACCCTGCCGCCTTCTTAAATATAAAGCTGCATATAAGTTGTGCGTCCGATGTGGCGCTCAGAATGCCTGCAGAAGGTTTATCGTGCTGCAGCAGCACATCTGCAAACATCCCCTGATTCACTGCTTCGGTCAGGGCAGGGAGAGGGACATCGAGAATGCTCGGAGCGATGCTGGGGGCTGTAAATCCCTGGAATGCGACGTCGGTTTTATGTTAGGTGCTGCTGCACTTTCTTTGGGTGATTTACATAAAATAAGCTGTAACCAAACAGTAAATACCATCTGGACAGGCCAAGTATTTATCATGTGCTCTGTTGCAGGGGGTTTCTCCTGTCACCAGGACGCCGGTGGTGCTGGGGCTGGCACACACTGTGGCTGCCTTACCTGGGCCAGCACTGTGGGCACTGGGCAGCCTGTTGGAAGCTGCCCTGGCATGTCCCTCAGCTCTCCCGACTGTCCTGCTGCCTCCCTGACAGTGCTAGCACCCCCACTGGAGGTTCTGGGCTGATGTTAAAAGCAGGGGGAGGGCAGTGGAAGGGAGCACTGCTTTGTTGTGCAGTGACATTTTACGCGTAGCCACACTGGCGGTTCCAGGGCAGGAAAGGCAGAGAGAGCAGAGTGATGCCGAGATGCCTCCCTGGCACTGCCAACACCTCGCCCCCTCTCCCCCTTTCTCGCACAGACCCTCTGCGTGTGACCCTCACACCAAAGAAGCTCAAAACGGGCATCGGCAGCACCGTCATCCTCTCTTGTGCCCTCAGCGGGTCCCCCGAGTACATCATCCGCTGGTACCGCAACACGGACCTCGTGGTGGTGGATGACTACATCTCCATCCGGGGCATCAGCAACGAGACCCTCCTCATCACCGCCGCACAGAAGAGCCACTCCGGGGCCTACCAGTGCTTCGCCACCCGCAAGTCCCAGACGGCACAGGACTTCTCCATCATCATGCTGGAGGGTGAGCTGGATTCCTGGGCGCTGAGACTTCACTTTGCCTCTTGTCAAGGTGCCGCATCCCTGGGGCACTTTGGGATGCTTCATGTATCCAGTAAGACCTGGTGGTGTGGGGGGGTCCTGGGGCCACATTGCTCCCACCCTGCTTCTTTGGCTGCATGTGCCATCCACAAGAACCTCAGGGAGGCAGCACAGCCAAGATAAGGGGGGAGGACTAAAAATAAGGGGTGACTTGCCCATCCCCAGCTCCTAGACTGAGGCACTGCCTCTCACCAGGCATCCCTTCCCTACGATCAGGCATAGATGCATATCACTGGATGTTTGGGCACAGGATGGGCACCCTGACGTCCCCTTGAGCCAGTGCCTGTATGGACCAGCAAGCCCCCAAGCCCTTTCTCAGCATTCTCCTCCTGCCTGGATGCAGGAGAATGGGGGCTTCCCACCCCAAGCAGGGGCTCACAGCCATCCCGCTGGCGGGTGACTGCTGCTGCCAGTGGCTGCCGCTCCCTGACCCCCCTCCCCCTGGGTGCCCCCTAGATGGGACCCCCCGCATCGTCTCCTCCTTCAGCGAGAAGGTGGTCAACCCTGGGGAGCAGTTCTCCCTGATGTGTGCCGCCAAGGGGGCCCCTCCGCCGACCGTCACCTGGGCGCTGGACGACGAGCCCATCCTGCGGGACAGCGGGCACCGCACCAACCAGTACACCATGTCAGATGGCACCACTGTCAGCCACATGAACGTGACGAGCCCGCAGATCAAGGATGGTGGCGTGTACCGGTGCACCGCGCGGAACTCGGTGGGCAGCGCCGAATACCAAGCGCGAATAAACGTAAGAGGTGCCTGTCTACTTTTAAATATCAGAATAGGACTTTTGCTGGGCTTTTGGTTGTGTTCTGTTCCCCGTCCGAACGCTCCTCCTTGCTTTGCCCTTCCTCTTCCCAGCCATTTGCCTCTCCCTGGTGCCCCGACCCAATTTCCTGAGCTCCTGCCCCGCTCACTCTGACCCTCAGAGAGTCAAGGCAATGAGCAGCCCTGGAGAGCTAGAACTTGGCTTTGTGGGGGTCTCTCCCCAGCAGGTTGGCTCTTGCCCCACTGAACCCCTGCCTCGGGGTCTGTGGATGTTCAGCAAGTACTTCCTCAAGAGACTCCATGCACACGGAAGGTAGTGGTGGGCACAGGAACATCCCGGGTCCCCCAAGCATCCCTCATCCCAGAGGGATCCTGGCAACGAAGGCGCCCGTCGGCGCAGGGATCTGCATGACAAACGGTGATGAGGCAGCACGTGAAATCGTGGAAAATGAGCTTTGATTTGTCATGTCTGTACTTTCTTTGTCTGCTAAAAGCCATGGCCGCGTTAATCACCGTGTTATTACGGCTGGTGCGTGTTGCGCGGTGCGTTACAGGGAGCGCTCTCAGGCACAGGGTACGGTGTAAGACCCTGCCCATTAATAATCAACAATTAAAGCTTCCAGGATTACAGGTGGGAGCTAGACAGAGACAAGGTAGTGTTTATTTGTCTGTGGAGAAAGAGGGTTGAAGGGCTGTGTTTGTCTGTGTCTCAGGTTTGAAATGGATCTGGTGCCTTTTTGGCTGGCATCCCGGGAGAGTCTGAATTTTGCTGCCGTTAACTACTGAATTTGGATCAAGTTCATCCCTCAGCCACGAGAAGCCAGAGCAGCCTTTTCAATGAGGCTGTTCCCTTGTCTCCCTGTCTCCCTTCTCTCCATTCTTGACGGGCTGTCACTAGATAAGATTCAGGCTTTTTTTTTCTTTTTTTTTTTTTCCTCCTGGAATGGAACAAGTCCCTCAGACAGGCCCAAGAGGCAGTTACAGAACAAGATGCTAATTTCTCTTTAACCCGCTCCTTATCTAAACATGTCCCACTATGAGGGAGACCGTCCATCAGCTTATCCCGAGTGTCTCTTAAGCTGTTATCCTGCTACATCCTTAGGATGAGGAGTCAAGATAGAGTTAATCTTTAGATTAGTTTGCGATTTTATGCAGTGGCTGGGAGAACAATGTCATTATAGATGCATGAAACCTCTTGCTGAAATCCTCACCTGCGGCACTCTCCCAGTCCTTAAGACAGCATGAACCAGTGACTCTGACTTTTCAGCCGTACTCGGGTTGCCAGCAGGAGGCTCAGAAAGGTATATTTTAGCAGAGGTGAAATAAGTTTGCCTGCAGAAGTCATGTCCCTGAAGCAGCCCTTGCTGGGGATATTTGGCACAATTCAGCTCCCCTCTGTGAGGGGCAGAGAGTGGCTGTGACTGGGGAACGTTCCCTGACTCTCCTGCAGTCCCGGTGGCCACAGGCACTGCTGGAGGAGCCAGAGTGGAGGTGCTCTGGGTGGCCACAGCTCCCCTGGTGGAATCACACTGGGCTCCTGGGCACTGTGTGACCTCCGAGGAGAAGCAGTAGCCTCCGCTCCCTCAGTGTTGAAGCTGCCCCTGCCAAACCAGGGTGGGATGTGCTGCAGGGTGGCTGTCGTCGTAGCCCCTGCTCATAGCTGTACTTTTTAGACCTGTTTGAGTAGCTGTAGCTGGAGGTTGCAGCCCATGAGCAGCTTTCCTCACACTCAGAGAGAAGCCCTCTCCTCCTATGCTCCTCACCTGACACCAGGCTAGGTCCCAACTGTTCTGGTTTCCTCCTTGGCCTGTGAAGCTCGCTCTGAAATAGCAGGAGATCTGCATGCAAGCAAGCTGCCCTTCGGAATTAACCTAGCCTGCCTCTTCCTTCCTCCCTGCTATGTAGGGCCCCCGAGCATCCGAGCCATGAAGAACATAACAGCGGTAGCGGGTAGGGACACTTTCATCAACTGCAGGGTGATCGGGTACCCGTATTACTCCATCAAGTGGTACAAGGACTCTTTGCTGCTGCCCGATAACCACCGCCAAGTGGTCTTTGAGAACGGGACCCTTAAGCTGATGGACGTCCAGAAAGGCATGGATGAAGGGGAGTATCTGTGCAGCGTGCTGATCCAGCCCCAGCTCTCCATCAGCCAGAGCGTCCACGTCACGGTGAAAGGTAAGCCGGTGGCCGTTCTGGGGACATCTCTGAGTGGGACAAGAGGCAGAGAAGTGTCACACAGAGGACTCAGTGGCCAGGTGCTGGTTGTGCACAGGCGCTGTGCCTGTGGGAACTCAGCTCCCACCACAGCAGCTCTCGAGAGCTGGCTCAGCCCCTGCCAGAGTGGCTACCTGGTCCTGCCTGTGTGCCGGCAGCTGCCCCGAGCCATGCTGTATCCATTTCCCCTTACAAGTGGTGGAGCAAGGATTTACGGTGTAAACATAACGTATTAAAGCATCTAACCTTTGCTCGGATCACCTTCACCGATGTTTTTCTGTGTGTGTTAGCTCTTAAAAAAATAATACTCTCAGTCTTCCAAGCGCACAGAACATCTTAAAAGCTTCTCCAGGCCATCAATTATTCAGCCCCATTGAGGGAGCTATCAGTCCTAATGAATTGAGCCGGATGCCTTCCCTCCCAGTGACTGGCTGAGATTGCGCTGTGGGTGTGCGGTGCTCCCGTATCGCCCAGCCCCAGAGTTGTCGGGTCGGCTCTGCCCGTCACCGGCTCGGTGTTGGCAGTAAATCATTTAGACACACAGAGCCACGCTGGGGACAGAGCTGGCCAATTGTCTTCCTCTCTCTCACCCAGCAGGGTATTTATGGATGGGATTTTACCCTGATCCCCCCCTTTCCCCTTCCCTTCTCTCCCATCCACCACTTTCTTATTAGGAATCAGGTTAGCAAGAGTGTGCATCAAGCTGATTATAGATGCTACCACTTGATTAGCTGATGCTCTTCTCCAAGGCTTTGCAAAGGGAAGAGTGGGCTGTGGATAACCTGCTGAAGGGCGGCATGAGGAGAACTTCTTCCCCCTGGGATCTGCCAGCTTTGCTTTCCTCACCTTCTACAAAATCCTCATCTATGCGGGCGCCCCAGGGCTTGGGGCTGAGAAAATACTGAAGACCATCCCGGTCTTCTCCTGGGATGGATGGGATGGGCAAGGCTGGTGTGGAGAGAGGATCGAGAGGAATGTGTGCAAGTGAGGTTAAATAATAGGATTCAGTTTTTGTTAGTCACTGGGAGGTGCCTTTGGAGGATGCAGGATGCTGAGGATCAGCTGAGGATCTGTATATTCTGGGAAGCAACCTCTAGCAAATGCTTCCGAGCCTGAATTTACTGCGGTGATTAGTGGCCGGTGACAGGCGGAGGAAGGCGAGGCGGGGGAAGCGCGCTGTGGGACAGCAGCATGGGCTCTGCTGTGGCCAGACATCTTCATTCCACCAGCTGCCAGAGATTTACACCCGGCCCTGCTTGCTGGCTTCCTTATTTGCTCTGGCCATCAGATAAAAGGCCGGTGGAAAGGAACTGCACAGGCTCTAGCAGGCTCTGTGGAGCAGAGTGAATAAATAGGAGAGCCAGGAGCCACGGGATGGTGTGGAGCACTGTAAAGCTTTTATTGCCACAAGTGCCTGGCGACCATGTTAAGTGCCACAAGTGAGTTATGCAGGTTTTTCTGAGCATGCAGCAGTAAAAGCTTTACAGCTCCCCTCCGGCACCGCTCCCATGGGGAGCCAGGGATGTGTGGGCAGCCCCCAGCCCTGCTGGTGCGGCATTGCCCCCAGCCACACTCTTCATTCTGCGTTGAGGAAAGCTCCTGCCTGGGTTTAGCTCTTGCTGCTGCTTAGCCTGGGGATCTTAGGTCCCCCAGGTCCCACCTTCAAACCTTCCGGCTCCTTCGGGCTGCAGTGATGCTGCGCCTCCCTGGCAGTGATCCATGGTGCCCTGACAGCTGCTTATTCCCATGGACACTTTGGGACATATTAATTAATAAGGTGTGGGCTTGGTGCTGTCCCGGGGGCTGTGGCACAGCTCTGCTGGGGTGACTGAGGTGATTTGGGGGCTCTGGAAGCCCTGGAGAAAGGAGGGCTGGAGCTGGGAGGTGGGCTGGGCAGGAGACATGAGCTGTGGTTGTGGGGAGCTTGGGCAGTGAGGGCCCTCCTGGGGAGGGAGCTGGTCCTTTTCCTGGTGGGGCGTGTTGGGAGATCCACAAGCCCATCCCCACTCTGCAATAGACTGCAGTGCATTCCCAATTAATTATTCATTAATTATGGAAAACAGGCAGCACTTGGCTCCATGGCTCCGGTGGCTCCAGCCACGTTTCTGTAGCTGGCAAAGGGGGCGAGGTGCCTGTACCCCTCTGCCCGCTGGCAGCCCCGGGGGGGTGGCAAACGGCCCCCTGCTGGTTCCCTGCCCTGCAGAGCTGCCTGATGGTGGGGCAGGGACCTGACACGGAGACCTTTGCGATGGAGATGGGGTGGGGAGGGGAGCCCAGGGACCCACGTGGTGGTGTGGGGAGCTGCTCCTGCGCCTGTACGAGAGGGCAGCTTATTTCTGCCGAGGGGACAATTGGCAGCCTGCTAATTTAATTATGGAGACTGCAGAAAGAGGATCTCATCTACCAGGTGCTGAGCCTTGTTAAGCTAATTGTCTCCCTCTCTCCGCTTTCTTCCCCCTCCCACATTGCCAGAGATGCTGCAGTTGCCTAATTAAGTTATCAGAAAGATAATGGCTGGTTCTGAATCCGGTGCCTTTAAGAAAAGCATCCATCTAATAATTGCTTTTCTGTGAGCAGATAAATGCTGAGGCGGAATTTCGGCTGCTGTGTGTCGGGGGGGTCAGCCAGGGCTTTCCCCAGAGCAGGGCCTGCTCTGCTCGGGAGGTTGGCGTGTTTTCCCTCCTGCTCTTTGTGTTGATGGCCCGGACGGGTGGGAAACGTCTTCCCTCTGTCCTCTACGCGGCAGGACCTTCCACCTCCCCTGGTTGTGTTCCTGGTGGGAACAAAAGCCTACCTGACTTCCTGGGCAGCAAATCTGGGCTGTGTCTCCCCCGAGTTCCTTTGTGACTTGTCCCTCCTGGAGGAAGACTTTCCCTGGCCAGGCTCTCCAGTGTGTTCTACCTCTCTCCTCGACAGTCCCTCCTCTGATCCAGCCCTTCGAGTTCCCACCAGCCTCCATCGGGCAGCTCCTCTACATCCCCTGCGTGGTCTCATCCGGGGACATGCCCATCCACATCACCTGGAGGAAGGATGGACATGTCATCCTCTCGGGCTCTGGGGTCACCATCGAGAGCAAGGAGTTCATGAGCTCCCTGCAGATCTCCAGCGTCTCCCTCAAGCACAACGGCAACTACACCTGCATCGCCAGCAATGACGCTGCCACTGTCAGCCGGGAGCGGCAGCTCATCGTGCGGGGTGAGTGCTGGGGGGGAAGCCCAGCCTGATCCCTGATGCTGTCACCGCGTTGGGCTCAGGGGGGTGGGCAGTGATGGAGAGGGAGCAGAGGTATGTCAGGAGGCTGGAGGGGAGGTAGCATTGTCCTCTGGTTGAAGGAGTGGCACAGAAGGAGACGAGGGAAGGTGAGGCACAGGATAGAGCCAGAACGGCCATGTGCCCGCAGGCAGTGGGGAGGTGCCAGGAGCTGATGGGGTTTTTTTACTGCAGCCTCCATCTTTTCTCTCAAATTCCTCAGTGCCCCCTCGTTTTGTGGTGCAACCCAACAACCAAGATGGCATTTATGGTAAAGCCGGGGTGCTGAATTGTTCCGTTGATGGGTACCCCCCTCCGAAAGTCATGTGGAAACATGCCAAAGGTAGGGATGGAGAGACACAGCAGCGTGTGGGCAGAGTCCCCCTTCGGAACGGCCACCCTGGCACCGAGTCTCAGCTGAGCCCCGTGTCCCTTCCTAGGAAGCGGCAACCCCCAGCAGTACCACCCCATCCCCCTCACGGGCCGCATCCAGATCCTGCCCAACAGCTCCCTGCTCATCCGCCATGTGCTGGAGGAGGACATCGGTTACTACCTCTGCCAGGCCAGCAACGGGGTGGGCACCGACATCAGCAAGTCCATGTTTCTCACCGTCAAGAGTAAGTACCAGGGCCACGCATTGGTGCCCAGGGGTGGGTGCTTGTCAGCAGAGCCTGGTCCGGCACAGCCCCCCTGCTCCATGCTGAGGGTCCCCGCTGCTCCAGCCCTGGCCACCGCGCATCCCCGCCATTGATGCGCAGGGCACAGGGAGGGCATTGATTCCCTTCCTCCAGGGAACTGCTTCCCTGTTGCTGTTAAACACGCTTTGTCCTTAGCAAAACCGAGCAATCAATCTACGTCACACAGAAGGCAAGGAAATAGCCGGGCTAATTTGACAGGGATGGGCCGGGAAGTGTTGTTGGACACCGTGTTTGAACTGCGCTTATTATTGGATTCCTCTCCTGTTGCTGTCAGCAGAATACATAATCTCCGGCTCCTCTTTATTTATTTTGATTGTTGCTGCCGTGAGCACTCCAGCCTCAAAAAGGAGGTGGTAGAGGGAGGATCAGCCTGCTTGGGTTGGCTCCTGTGGCAGCTCCCGTGTGTCTATGGAGCTGAGCAGGGCTAAATTCTGCTTTGCCTGTGCCAGAGGGGGATGAACTGCGGCAGCCACCACTCCCCTGATTGTCCCCTGGGCAGGGTGCTGCTGGGCAGAGAGGATGCCCAGCCCTCCCTGAGCGCTGCTGTGCTGGGGCAAGGGTATCACATCTGGGCAATCACCCAGGACAAGGCAAGGAGAGAGTGGCTCTGGCTTGGGCAGCCCTCGCTGCCTCCCCTCCCCAACCTGAGCGCTTGATGTTCTGGCCTCGGCAGGCGTTTCTCTGAGGGCATCTCCCCTCCCCAGCCAGCCTTGGCACTCCCGGGGTTCTGCTCCCCTCCCCTGTCAGCTGTTTAATTTATCCTGCTGATTGATGAATCGAAACTGAGCCACTTCAAACGAGGCACTTCAATAAGGCGCAGGTACAAAGCCAAGGCGATTAATCCCGAGTGAGCGTGCAAGAAGTCTCGCAGCCCGGCCTGTTGCCTTGTCCCTGCTATCTGCCATAATTGCATCCCAGGACAGGTTGCTTGCTGACTTGAATAGCACATAACCTTATTATGCATGTGCTTTTACATTTCCTGGAGACCTCGCAGCCTTTGAAAAGGTTTGGATGAATAGGTAGGCGAAGCGCCGCAGCCAATTAAGTGTTATACGGGGCTCTTTGTTTTGCCTCATTTTTGGATTTTTTTTGTTTGTGTAGTGAAATGTCAGGCCAATTAAAGTCAGATCAGCGCCGGCTTTTCCTTGAAAGTCAGGCCACTGTGGACAGAGTTAAATGAAAGTTAATCAGAGCCCAAACAAAGCGTGCTGGCGGTTGGGCAGGGGAGGGGAGGAGCCGAGGGGCAGCCACCCTCCATGTACCTGTCCCTGATGCCACAGCGATGGGCTCTGGGGACGAGCCAGGTAATGCATCTGCTGAGAGAGTGCAGCCCCAGCTGGGGAGAGAGGGCTGTAGACCCACTGGTACCCCATGGAGGTGGCAAGCAAGGAAAAGCTGCCCAGCTTTGCTTGTACTAAGCTGGCACTGTAACCCCTGGGGTGCCAGCCATGTCCATCCCGGCCACATCTGGATGCCGGCAGCAGCATTGTGCAACCCAAAGTCAGAGAGAAGCTGGTCATGGTCCAGTCAGGTGAACTGCTGAGCACAAGGCAGTGGTGGATGCTCCATGCTGGGAGTGTGCACCCTGGGGGAGATTGCTCGCTGGGCTTGAGCGCAGGTGAGGAGACCATCAGTGTGTGATAAATGCCATTTAGCACATGACCGCTCGCCTCCCCGGGTGTTGGGAGTGGAGTGTGAGGGATGAAGAAGGTTGTGTCCTTCGTGGGGAGAGAAGAAGGGTGTCCCTGTGGGCTGTGCTAGGGCTTCTGGTGTGGTGAGCAGCGCTCGCTGGAGCTGGGGGAGGGGGTGTCCTTTGTTCTGAGATCCCCACTACTGTGGCTCGGGCCAGGGGGCTGGGAGAAGGGTGGCCGCCTGCACTGCGGGCACGGGGGAGGATGTATTTGGAAGTTTGCTGCTGTGCTATGGCAAGAGCAGAACTGATTACCTCCATGCAATTTGAATTAATCTCATGCTTCAGGTGGAACTCAGCTAATCAGTGTAGAAAGGAAACTGGAATGGGTGCAATCAAATTAACATCACAGAGCTGGCTCCAAACATGGAAGGGTGGGGGGCAGGGAAGCAGGCGCAGCCCTTGTCACCCTTTTCATTCAGTTGTCACCAGTGGGCTGCGAAGCGGCTGGTGGCCCAGCCCGGGACCAGCCGACATCTCCCTTTGTCACCAGTCTTATCTCTGCCCAGCAAGCGGGACGAGCCGCATGTCAGGGCTGTGTTAACAAGGCCCATGGGTGCGGGGGGAGGACGGGGGGGATGCAGAAAGCGTTGGAGACAAGCTCTCCTTGAGGGAAACCTGTCTGTGGAGCAGCACCAGTGCTCTGGTGAGCAGGAACCAGCGGTACTGATGTCCTTGCACCCATTGGCTGGCTGGGAGCATCTTTGGCAGACCTCAGAGAGTCCTATGGCCAGTCCTGAACGATGCTGTCCCTCTGCAAGTGGCAGAGCTGCTCCAGAGAAGCTGTTGGGTACTGGCAGGCAAGAGGTGCTGTCTCTGCCCCGGTCGGTGCTCTCTGCATGGCTGGTTGGGGTTTTCTTTGGGTTTGTTTTGCTGCTTCCCCCACTCTGGGCTGTTTGCTGCTCTCCTGGGACCCTGGCAATTGAGAGCAGTTGATATGTTTACATCTGCGGAGCTGCTTTTAATCAAACATCAATAAGTGCGTTTCAGCAAAGCAGAGCCTGAAACGGAGCTCCTCTCCCAGGGCTGCTCCGTGCTGGGAAGTGGGGCAAGGGCTCTCTGGCCACTGCAGACTGGGGGGCCCTGTCCTGTTCCTGTCCTGTAAGTCTCTCCTGTCCCTGTGCATTGGGCTGCAGGCAGCCAGGGGCATCAGGGCCAGGGGAAGATGGGTGTGAGGGAGGGGATGGGATGGAAAAGTCTTGCTCTGTTTCCTCCAGCTCTTTTCCTGTGCCCCGGCCCCGGGCAGTAATGCAGGTTCGAGTGCTGTCCCATCGTCCTTGCTCTGTGCCATCCCCGTGCCACCTCGCAGGTGGCTGCAGTCCCTTCGTGGGTCAGGATTGCCATGGCATTGTCAGCAGGTGCCAGGCTGGGCACCCCTCGGTCCCAGCCACGTGGGTGCCCACTCTGCACCCCGCAAACAGCAGCAGCTCAGGAGGAAAGGTTTCCTTAGCTGTTAATTGAATTACATTGCCACAGAAAGCCGAGAAGTCGTAGCTCATTAGAGCCTCTTGTGTCCCATTATAACAGTGTGTGTTGCCTTTGCGGATTGTCATTACCATATATTACTGCGGGACTCAGCAGTGCTGTTTGTTTATGCATTACATTTTTAGGTTTTTTTTCCTGCTTACCCAGGCCATCCTGGCCCCCAGCCCCTTCCTCCGGCGCAGCAGTGCAAGGGCAGCGAGCCTCCCAGAGGTGCTCAGGCTAGCCCGGATGGGGCTCATTGTGGCCATCCCTTGTAGCCAGGAGAAGCGTTTCAGCAACGGCCACTGCAGCGTGCAGGGGACGGGCAGGAGGAGGATGTGCCAGTCCTCTGTGGCAGTGCCACCACCAGCCCAGTGGCCCATGTGGCTGGAGGGGAGGTGGCAGCTTTGTGCCAGGGCTGGTGGGCACTTGCCTGTGCGAGAGGCCCTGGCTGTACCATGCTGAGGGCCATCCCTGGCTGTGCTGTGGCTGCTGGTTGGGCAGCAGCGGGATGTGCCCACGCTGGGTGCTGCAGCCTGGGTGATGTGAGTGCAGTGTGGGACGTCCTCCTTTGCATATTGGGGTGGCAATGGGGGGAGAAAATATATACATATATATATATCTGGCATCTGCAATGCAAAGGCAGCCTTGCTGATGTGAAATCGCACTCTATATTCTGCCCAGGTTTATACGAGTGAATTATGCAAATCTGTGATGGAAAACATTCTTCCTCTCATCCTCGGGAGTGTAAAACCTTAGTCAATAATTCATACCCGCACGTCTCAGACTGGAGGCTTTCTCTTCATTATAGTGTGTGCTTGGTTATTTGTCTTTCACGTTTTATTGTCTACCCTGGTGTAATGCTATGCATTATAAAATTTATCTGCTTCATTATTTTATGATCCTGAGCTGTATAATGCAGTGAGACTATTCTGCTTCGGGCTGCACGGCCTCTCATTGAGACCCCCATCCACCTCTTCCCTGTTGGGGTCTGGGGGCTGTGGCAGGGCTGGGCAGATGCCAGTGGCACCGAGCTGTGCCCAGGGCTTGCTGGTGACCCCCTGTCTCCCCGCAGTCCCGGCCATGATCACTTCCCACCCCAACACCACCATTGCCATCAAGGGGCAGACCAAGGAGCTGAACTGCACCGCCCGGGGCGAGCGGCCCATCATCATCCGTTGGGAGAAGGGCGACACCGTCATCGATCCCGACCGCAACATGCGTTACGCCATCACCACCAAGGACAACGGCGACGAGGTCATCTCCACCCTCAAGGTGAGGGGTTTGGGGAGGGGGGAGCGGGGAGGGGCTCCCAGGGTGGCAAAACTGAGTTTCTAACATGCAGGGATGTTAGGAAACCCACCAGAGGGACTGTCTCCCTCCAGCCCCCGCACGCTGCGGTGGAGGGAGGCAAAGAACCTGGCCACCACCTGGACTTTTACAGGCAGCGTAAGAGTTAGTGCTGCCCAGGGCCCACATGAGGAGCTGGGCTTCCAATGTTAATTACACTCATTAAAAACCAGCCACTATCCGCTTGCTGTGACAAGCAGAAAATCTCAGCAGCCTGTACAACGGGCCACGGTCAGGAAGGTGTTCTCTAGCACCAGGGATTCCTCAAAGAAAAGACTGTCAGCGCTGATCTGAGCCAGCTTGGGGGGATTTGGAGGCACATCTCCTATCGAGGCTGGTGGTGGGAGCTGGCTGCGATATGGGAGAAGGCAGAGGCATGGTTCTCAGGATATCTCAGTCTGAACTGGCTGCTCTTCTCTCCCCAAAACATTCCTAGCTGAAACCAGCTGACCGCGGGGACTCGGTCTTTTTCTCCTGTCATGCCATCAATTCTTACGGCGAGGACAGAGGCTTGATCCAGCTCACCGTCCAAGGTACTCGTTCCCCTGCAGTGCACAGCCTCGCTGCGAGGATCCCCCTGCTCCTGGGAGGCTTCACTCTCTCTGTCCTCCCTAACGTGGCCTCTGTGTCCCCAAGAGCCCCCAGACCCGCCAGAGCTGGAGATCCGTGAGGTGAAAGCCCGGAGTATGAATTTGCGATGGACGCAGCGGTTTGACGGCAACAGCATCATCACAGGGTTCGATATCGAGTACAAAAACAAGTCGGGTAGGTGATGGCAAGCGGCAGGGCTGGGGCTGTGCCATGGCCTCCGTGTCCCTCTGTTTGGGTTGCCTGGGCAGGTGTGGCACCTCTAAGGGAATCTTTTGCATGCCAACTCCTTTGATGAAGAAAGGAGATTGCAGCATTAATGAAATATGTTAATTTCCGCTGGATGGGAGCATTTGAAAGGGTATATTAGAACAGACAATATTTGCACAAAGCCAACTGCAGACTTCGCAACAGGGAGGAGGGGGGAAGCAGCACCTCTCCGGTGGGGCTGAGGACAAAAGGCAGAGTTTTTGGGGGACTTCGCCTCCCTCGGTAAGGCAGGATTCAGGCACTGGCCCTCCTTCTGTCTCACTCCCTGGCTTTTCCAGATTCCTGGGATTTTAAGCAGTCTACACGCAACATCTCCCCCACCATCAACCAGGCGAACATCGTGGACCTCCACCCAGCCTCTGTGTACAGCATCCGCATGTACTCCTTCAACAAGATCGGGCGCAGCGAGCCCAGCAAGGAGCTCACCATCAGCACAGAGGAAGCAGGTACTGCTTCCAGCTCGTGGCACAGGCCACGTGGCAAGCAGTGGCCACGGGCAGTTGTGGGGGCCGTAGCCTTGGCGAGGCTGGCTGCGGCAGAACTCTCTTGAAGCCAGCTATTTCCCAGGTGCTTTCCCTGATGCTTCTGGTACAACATGCTCTTTTGGGTCCGTTTCCCCGCAGCTCCTGACGGGCCTCCGATGGATGTCACCTTGCAGCCCATGACGTCCCAGAGCATCCAGGTCACCTGGAAGGTGAGCAGAGCAGGGGTGTTGAGGGGGTTTTCCTGGGCCAGGGGGGCTTGGGCAGCACCAAAGACAGTCCCAAACCTCTGAGGTGGCAACTTGTCCTTGGCACAGGAAGAATTTCCCAGGCAATATGAAAACCTGAAGGCTGGGCTGAATCGCATGGGGCTCCTAATCATTGTGTTTGATAGGCAGCTCATTATCTCATAGGATGTCCAGGGCGGGCCATGGGGACAGAAGATAAATATGTAAAAACTGAGAACACTGGGTTGCAAAGTATTTGAGCAAAGATGGATAAAACTTAGAATCGGATTTATTTTTCTGAAGGTGCCTAATGAAAAATAAAATTGATTATAAAGTTAGGACTTTTGGAATGAACTGGTGAATTGGTAAATTTGGGGTTCCACCTTCCCTCCCACCCACTCCACCCCTGCCCTTAAGTGCTGAAAAACAGATTAATAGGAAATAAGATTCACTTGAAAGATAAGTCACTTTGTTTTAAGAGTATTTCAGTGAGACAAATCGCCCTGGCTTTGTAACATAAAGTTGCAATCAACCCTATTGATTTCTTAATGCTCCAGAGAAATATTGTTAAGATTGATCTCAGCCTGGCCTCGTGTAGTTTGAAAGCTGACACGGGGCTTTCCCTCCTCTCGTTGAGCTGCTCCAGTCGGGGAACTGCACTGCCCGGGCATGTCCCACCACCCAGCCAATGCCTTCCTCTCTGGTGGCCTCCGAGGACCTGGTGGCCCTTTTTATTCTGCCACTTGGTGTGTCCACCCCAAGCACTGCTGTGGGCAGAGAAAGTCTAAAGCCATTGAGAAAAGATGCTGGGGGGAGGTGGTCGTGGCAAAGGAGCCTTGTGTGACACCCCTCTGTTCCGCAGGCCCCAAAGAAGGAGCTGCAGAACGGGGTGATCCGTGGCTACCAGATTGGGTACCGGGAGAACAGCCCTGGCAGCAACGGGCAGTACAGCATCGTGGAGATGAAAGCCACAGGGGACAGTGAGGTGTACACGCTGGACAACCTGAAGAAGTTTGCCCAGTACGGGGTAGTGGTGCAAGCATTCAACCGTGCGGGGACAGGACCCTCCTCCAGTGAGATCAACGCCACCACACTGGAGGATGGTAAGTCTGTCCCTGGTGCCACATCCCACCCTTGAGACTCCCTGCCCCATCCCAAGCAGGATTTGGGGGGGCTGCTGCTCTCCACAGCCCTGGGGAGGAGTTGAGAGCACAGGGAGGCCGGGACACCCTCAGCACTGGGTTTAGAAGGATGTCAAGGTGGATTAAGACCTGGGGAGGTTTCCGTCTGGGAGAGATCACTGGTGGCCACAGTCAGTTTAAAAACAAGGCGGAAAAAAGTTTTGCAGTGTGTTTGCTCAGCAGTTTTTCATACTTAATTAAGGCTCTTGTTAGCCTGTCAAACCATGATCGTTTCCTGGCTACATTAGCACTCCTCCTGGGGTATTCAAGGGCCCCTGTTTTAGCAATAGTGTCTTTTCCATAATTATATTACCTTCATTTTGTTCAAACGGACTATCTGTATTAGTTTATTATATTCTGTCCCTAATTACATGGTGCTTATATTTTTGCACCTAAGTAATGTGAAACAATAATCATTTTCAAAGAGGATCGTTACGGTGATGTATTATCATTTAAATGCTCATAAAAATTAGAGTTACCTCTTATGGGGCAATGGGATCTAATTACCTCATATCCAGCCAGCTCTCCCACTCTTCCCTGGCTGAGAAGCGCAGTGTGTCCCAGTGGCCTCCCTGTCCCTGAGCAGGAGGGGTTGCACCCACCATGGTGGTCCAGGAGGAGCAAAAATGCATGTCGGAAACAGACTTCTGTGTTCACCCAGCCCTGGTGCCCCACACACCAGGGCAGGCCCAGGCCCAGAGACTCAACAAGCCAAGGGAGAGGGGGCTGCAGCACAGTGGGGGTCCCACGTGGGTGAAATCGGGGTGGTGGACCCATGAGACACAGCTCCTTCAGCCTCTACATCCTCATGCTCATTGTCCCCCTTGTCTGTCCCCTTCTCAGTTCCCAGCCAGCCCCCTGAGAACGTGCGAGCCATCTCTATCACGTCAGATGTGGCCGTGATCTCCTGGTCAGAACCCCCCCGCAGCACCCTCAATGGGGTGCTCAAGGGGTACCGGGTCATCTTCTGGTCCCTCTACATGGACGGAGGTGAGTGTTTTCGCGGAGAAAAGGGGGGTATGGGGGAGCTGGCTGGGTGATGGCGTGACGCTGATGGGCCTTGTCTCCCCACAGAGTGGGGTGAGATGCAGAACATAACGACCACGCGGGAGCGAGTGGAGCTGCGGGGCATGGAGAAGTTCACCAACTACAGCGTGCAGGTGCTGGCCTACACCCAGGCCGGTGACGGTGTCCGCAGCAGTGTGCTCTACATCCAGACCAAAGAGGACAGTAAGTGTGGCACTACCCTGGGGGAGCGGGTATGCTCTCCTCCTACCCCAGCTGATGACCCTCAGCAACGCCTGTTAATGAGAAGTGAGGGGATGGAGGGTTGAGCAGGAGAGCCCTTAGCAATGAATTAGAAAGCCCTGGGAGCGCGTGGTGAGGGAAGGGCTGGAGCGGCTGGGGGAGCGCGGAGGAAACCTCCTGTGTGCAGCCACGGGCAGGGCATTTCCCACTCTCCCTTGGCTTTTTGGGTTCTTTTTTTCCCCTCTCTTTTCTTTAAGTGCAGATATTTAAATATTTACACCCCTGCCTGCCCTACTTTAATGCTATTAATTCAGTAGGGAAGCATTTCCCAGACCCATAGGCTGGCCTTGCTGCCTGCCCGTCCTGGGAGGTGCCGTCTGCCAGGAAGCCACGTGGGCAGATCACTGACACGGCCGTTAAAAGCCAATCTCCATTTCTTAACCAGAGCCTGGGCTGTACTTAATCCACCCGCCTCTGGGTTGGCACCCCTGAAAGGTATCCCACGGGCAGTGGGGTGACAGCGGAGTGACCACACTCTCTCTCCTTCAGTTCCAGGTCCCCCAGCTGGCATCAAGGCTGTCCCATCTTCCTCAAGCAGCGTGGTGGTGTCCTGGCTGCCGCCGGCCAAGCCCAACGGCATCATTCGGAAATACACCATCTTCTGCTCCAGCCCCGGCTCGGGGCAGCCGGTATGGATGGGGATGGGGAGTCACCAGGGTGGGCCAGAGGAACGCCAAGCAGGAACGTGAGGGAGGGCTGATGCCAGGCAGTGGCAGCAGCAAAGGTCCCTTGGGCCCGTGGACACCCTTCAAGAGGGCATAGCCCTATCCTCTGTCTCTACCCTTCCTCCAGCATCTCCCCTCCTCAGCACAGGCTCTAGCAGGTGAAACACGCCAGCCACTGACTGAAAATCTAACAGAATCAAACCTGGCCCCATCCCTCCTTTGCAAGGGGGAGGCTGATGGGAGGGCTGCAGACTAGTGCTTATCAAAAGCTCCTTCTCTAACTCATTTCACTATCTGAGCCTCTGGTTTCCAGGGCAACGTAATCTTTTCATCAAAGCAACTGGTAAAACCGCTGGGATCCGATATTGTTTTCTTGGCATCTTGTCAAAGCTGTCATTTGGGTAAAAAAAAAAATAATTATGTATACTATACAATATTCATATAGGTGGCTGCTTGTGGGGTAGGTTTACATCGGCAGGCCCCACAAGGGTGCGCGTTTGAAGGCGGTGAATGTGCAGATAACTGTGTGTTTGCAGACACGAATCCACATCCACCTGTGGGACAGAGATCGTTGGGTCCTGTCCCCTCTCCAGGGCCGGGGTGGGTGCCGTGTCGGGCACAGGGAGCCTGGGGTGAGGTGGCTTTGGCCTTGACGTGATGGAACAGGCGCTCATGCAGAGCCTTGCTGCCAGCCAGACCTCTCCGAAGACAGCCGGCAGGGCTGGGGACAATCCCTGCATCACCTGCGGGACATGAGCCCACACGGGATTTTGGGGAGGCCCCGGCTGCCGACTGTGACCACGGAGGGGTCTTGGCAGCCCAGCCAGGGCTTGCCTCTGTGCCCAGTTCCGCTGCAGCTCGGTGGGCGGCCGAGGCAGAGTCTTTTGCCGGGAACGCATCATGCCATTGCAGCCATCTGTTCCTCAGGCTCTGGCCCGGGCTCCCTGGAGAAATTACGACACCAGCCGGTTTAGGCTGGCATTGAGAAACACCAAGAAGGACTGAATCGCAAATCCACAGCATCTCGAGGGAGGTGGCTGCCGGGGTGGCTGAGGACTCTTGGAGAGCCAAGGGAGCTCCCCAGTGATGGGTCCAAGTGGGGTGACTGGGACACACCGATGTCTTTTGCGAGTTGGTCAGCAATGGGGCAGCAGGCTGGTAGGGATGCCCTGGATTTGTGGATACTGGGGGGCTGGTGGGGATACCCAGGTGAAGGCAGCTGATGGTGTTGCTCCTGCTGCCGGGGTGTCCAGGCTGAGGGCAATGGGGTTGAGTGAGGGTCTCACGGAGGCTGTACCTTCTCTCTTTCCCCTCCACAGGCCCCCAGTGAGTACGAGACCAGCCCTGACCAGCTCTTCTACCGCATCGCCCACCTGAACCGGGGGCAGCAGTACATGCTGTGGGTGGCTGCCGTCACCTCTGCTGGCCGCGGCAACATCAGTGAGAAAGTCACCATCGAGCCTGCTGGGAAAGGTACAGTGGGAGCCATTGGCTTGTGGCAGGGTCCAACACCCTGGCTCTACTGTCCCCTGCCCCTCGGGTTGCTTTGGCTGCTCCACATCAGCCTGCAGCAAGGGACAATTGAGATGACTCGGGGCAGAGGTGGGATGACACGGGGGGGTCTTGGCTCTCATACTGGGCTGGGGGGGTCCGTGCACAGGGCCTGCCCACTAGGCTGACCTCCTCCTTGCCCCCAAGCCCCTGCCAAGATCATCTCTTTTGGAGGCACCGTCACCACCCCATGGATGAAGGACGTGAGGCTGCCGTGCAACTCTGTCGGGGAACCCGTCCCTGCCATCAAGTGGACCAAGGACAGGTACTGAGGGGGGGGACAGCTGTGCCACAGCCCTGGCTGTGTTATATGTGGCTGATGGACCCTGCCTTCTCCTGGCAGCGAGGACTCTGCCATCCCCGTGACAGTGGATGGCCACCGCCTGATCCAGGCCAACGGCACGCTGGTACTGCGCTCAGTGAAGGCAGAGGACTCAGGCTACTACACCTGCACGGCCACCAACACCTGGGGTTTCGACACCATCATCATCAACCTGCTGGTACAAGGTGAGGGGTGCTGGCAGGGGTGGACAGTGGTGGCCAGTGGTCCTGCGTCTGCATCTTTCCATGCCTTGTATGGTCACAATTCTTCCTGATGGATGGTGTGAGTCTGTGCTGTCGTGTGCCTGCTGCTGCTGGTGGGCAAAGCACTGCAGGGTCTTTCTTGAGTGATGGGCTCTCACTGGCTCAGGGCTGAGGGGGAGGTCTTGGTGGTGGTTTTTCTTATGGGGGGCATAGTTTTGGGGCACTTGGAGCCCAGATGTGCGTAGTGCTTACTGTCTTTTCCCTCCTCCTTAGTGCCCCCAGACCAGCCCCGCCTGACCGTCTCCAAGACCTCAGCATCGTCCATCACGCTGGCCTGGATTCCTGGGGACAACGGGGGCAGCTCCATCCGGGGTAAGGCTGCTGCAGGCAATGGGGCTGGCACCAGCATCACAGCGCCTGTCCCAGAGCTGTGGCTGCCTCTGGTCCTGGGGACAAGGCTCACGGCACAGGCATTCAGGCATGTCCCTGCATGCTGAGCACACGCTCCGTGCCTCAGTTTCCCTCTTTCTGGAATGCTCCAGATTAAGGTTGATGCCTGTGAGGTTGTAGGAGGGTTGACAGCCCTAGCGAGGGGGCTTGGACGGTGTTTTGGAGAAGATGCAGTGATTGAAGGTAGCTAAAGAAGGGTGATTCATTAATTGCTTGCGTGCTGGTGGCCAGGGCCAGCCTCAGTGGTTGCTTGGTGTCTCCTGGCATTGGTGTGACTCCGAACCCAACGGGGCGGGATTTGTCCCCTGTCACCCAGTGTCTCCCATCCCTGGCAAGGCTGGAGACTCCAGGAGCGTCCCTGCTTTCCAGAGCCTCCTTTCTGCTCTGATTCATCTCATGAATTATACGTTGAAACAGCTGCACACGGAGGGGGGAGCGGGGAAGGAGGCCTCGCTTACAATTAATTAAAAGCATGAAAGTAATTACAAGCAAATCTCCCCAGCCAGCAGCCTTTCACTCCAGCGGACTCTGTTGATAAATTTGGTTATAATTGGATTAGAAATATTGAAAACATGCTGCATGCGCAAAATAAATAAATAACTGGTGGCAGGCACCAGGGTGCCAGGCACCATGGGGGTGCCGAGGCCGGCTTTGATGTAGCCAGGAAAGCTTGGGGCCAGGGACAGACCCAGGAATATCCTGGTCACCCTATCCTGGAGCCATAGGGAAGCCTCTTGGTGTCTTGTTGATGGTGGTGTAACAGGTTTGCCCATCTAGGACTGTGGAGGGGCCACAGCGGCCGATGTGTTGGCAGGGGTGTAAATGGGGGGTGGCTCATTACAAAGAGGCTGGGGGGGGCTCCGGCAGGGCACTGGGAAGGTGGCTAGCTGCTGGGGGTGCCCACGTGCCACTTGCTCTAAGGCTCGGGCCCATGTGCAGGGCAGAGTGGGCAGATGAGCTGATCTCCATTGAGGCAACGTGCAGGGTCCAGGAGGGCTGTAGATCAGTTGAGCTAATGGTTTGGAGTTAATTGTAGCCCACCTTGGTCGTGTAGGCTGCATTTCCATCACTGTTCTTGTGGATGCAGTTAGGCAGAAAACCACTAGTACACTTGATTACGCCACGAGATGTCCCCAGGGTGGACACAGGGTACCCCACGGGCTCTGCGTGTTGGTGGTAACGCTTCTCTTGCCCTGCCTGGGTGCCACTCCTCTCCCTGTGGCACCCTGTGTGCCTGGAGCTGACCACCCTGTCCTTGCTCCCGCAGGCTTTGTACTCCAGTACTCAGTGGACAACAGCGAGGAGTGGAAGGACGTGTTCATCAGCTCTTCGGAGCGCTCCTTCAAGCTGGAGAGCCTCAAGTGTGGCACCTGGTACAAGGTGAAGCTGGCAGCCAAAAACAGCGTGGGGGCTGGCCGCATCAGTGAGATCATCGAAGCCAAGACCCATGGCAGAGGTGAGCCTGGCCCACAGCGTCCCTGCCCCACAGCGGGGGTGATGGACAACGCCATCCCCTCCTCCCTGCAACCTTCCTGACAGCTCCTCTCCCACAGAGCCCTCCTTTAGCAAGGACCAGCACCTCTTCACCCACATCAACTCCACGCATGCCAGGCTGAACCTGCAGGGCTGGAGCAGCGGGGGCTGCCCCATCACCGCCATCGTCCTGGAGTACCGGCCCAAGGGCAACTGGGTCTGGCAGAGCCTCCGCACCAACAGCTCCAGCGAGGTCTTCCTGACAGAGCTGCGGGAGGCCACCTGGTACGAGCTCCGCATGAAGGCTTGCAACAGTGCTGGCTGCGGCAACGAGAGCACCCAGTTTGCCACGCTGGACTATGATGGCAGTGAGTCGGGGGACACAACAGGGTGGGGGGACAGAGAGTTGGGGGAGCGGCCGGCAGCACCCATCCACCCACGCTCTTGCCCTAGGCACCATCCCCCCCATCAAGTCGGCCCAAGGGGAGGGTGATGATGTGAAGAAGCTCTTCACCATCGCCTGCCCCGTGATCCTTGCCACGTTAGGAGTGGCCCTCCTCTTCATCATCCGCAAGAAGAGGAAGGAGAAGCGGCTGAAGAGGCTTCGAGGTGAGATGGTTCTGGAGGGCAGAGCTGTGCTTTCCTGGATGGGCTTGTTATGCCCTAAATGATTCTCAAAATATGAAAACCAACTACTTCCTTGTTCTTTTTTTTTTGTGTGTGTGTGTGTCCCTTGCACAGATGCGAAGAGTTTGGCTGAAATGCTGATCAGGTGGGTCTCCCAGGTGTGAGCCGGGGGGGATGCTGAGTGCTGTGAGGGGTGCTCCTTGAAGCTTTTAAATCCACAGACTTTCTTGGGCTCAGGCAGGGGAAGATTGTGCTCCCGGTGGCTCCCGCCTGCTTGGAGGGTCTGGAGCTTGCCTGGGGGAGAGCTGGAGTTAGGTGCTACTTCCTTGTTCTTTTTTTTTACCCCCAGCCCCTGCTGGGCCTGAGCCGCTGGGGCTCTCTCCAGTAATGGTGGGGTCTGCGTCCCCTCTTACCTCACAGCAAGAATAACCGCAGCTTTGACACGCCGGTGAAGGGACCCCCACAAGGCCCCCGACTGCACATCGACATCCCTCGGGTCCAGCTCCTCATCGAGGACAAGGAAGGCATCAAGCAGCTGGGTAAGCACCGTGATCATCTTCTGATATGGGGCCCCAACCCTGGCTGCAGCCCCTCTTCTGGCCCTGAGGAGCCCGTGATGTCCCCTGCCCACGCAGGGTCCAGCTCCCCTTGTGTGTCTGCTGGCAGTACCCACAGCACTTCCCTTGGCTGGGCTCTGCCTCAACAGGGGCCACTGTCACCCCATACCCTGGCTGAAGGCCCCTCCTCCATCCCCTTGTGCCCCACAGCGGGGAAGCCAGGGAATGCTGTGGCTATGCCAAGTGTCGGCTCATGAAGACCTACAGCGAGAAAAAGAGGTGTGAGATCCAGTTTTTTTCCCCACAGGGGATGACAAAGCCACCATCCCGGTGACAGACACGGAGTTCAGTCAGGCGGTGAACCCCCAGAGCTTCTGCACCGGTGTCTCACTGCACCACCCTGCTCTCATCCAGAACACAGGGCCCCTCATCGACATGTCGGACATCCGCCCTGGCACCAGTAAGTGACTGGGGTGGGTGTGCTGAGAGCATCACGGTGGGGAGCTGACAGGCATGGATGAACTGAGCTGAGTGCTCTCTAGCAGCTCAGGGGCACCATGGCTGCTCCTGGCATGTCCACTCCAGAGGGGTGCTCCTGCAGCAGGGTGGTGGGGTGCAGGGTCTGGTTGTGCCTAAAACCGAGATGTTGGTAAGGCAGAAGGAGTGGGGGTCGCTCTGGGGACATGGGACAGCATCCTGAGTGACTTGCTCTGACTCCTCCTGGGAGGTTGTGTTGTGCCACAGCACCTTTATGGGGTAGGGGGAGATTAGGGATACAGCCCCTGGCCCTTGGGTCACACCCACAGCACCCCAACTCAACACATTTCCTACAAATTTAGGGCAGGCTAGAAAGCCAGGGGTGGTCCTCCAAAGCTTGCTGCAGCTTCTTGGGAGGCTGTGTTGTGCCAGGATGCCCCATCCCTGGAGGGGTTCTAGGCCAGATCGGAGGGGACTTAGAGCAACCTGGTGTGGTGGGAGGTGGCCCTGCTCAGGGCAGGGGGTGGCACTGGATGGTCTTTCAACCCTTCCAACCCAAACCACCCTGATTCTGTGGCCTTTGTGCTTTAGACCCTGTGTCCCGGAAGAGCGTGAAGTCCGCACACAGCACCCGCAACCGGTACTCTAGCCAGTGGACCCTTACCAAGTGTCAGGCGTCCACCCCGGCACGGACCCTCACCTCTGACTGGAGGACGGTGGGCTCCCAGCATGGCATCACAGTCACTGAGAGCGACAGCTACAGCGCCAGCCTCTCTCAGGACACAGGTAGGACAGGGCGACCCTGGTCACCAGGGCCTGCTGCTGTGGGGTACAGGGGTTTTGTTGGTGGTGCCCCCCAACCGTGAGCTCAGGGTTGTTGTGGTAAGAGGCAAATTGAGTTTNGAGGAGCCCGTGATGTCCCCTGCCCACGCAGGGTCCAGCTCCCCTTGTGTGTCTGCTGGCAGTACCCACAGCACTTCCCTTGGCTGGGCTCTGCCTCAACAGGGGCCACTGTCACCCCATACCCTGGCTGAAGGCCCCTCCTCCATCCCCTTGTGCCCCACAGCGGGGAAGCCAGGGAATGCTGTGGCTATGCCAAGTGTCGGCTCATGAAGACCTACAGCGAGAAAAAGAGGTGTGAGATCCAGTTTTTTTCCCCACAGGGGATGACAAAGCCACCATCCCGGTGACAGACACGGAGTTCAGTCAGGCGGTGAACCCCCAGAGCTTCTGCACCGGTGTCTCACTGCACCACCCTGCTCTCATCCAGAACACAGGGCCCCTCATCGACATGTCGGACATCCGCCCTGGCACCAGTAAGTGACTGGGGTGGGTGTGCTGAGAGCATCACGGTGGGGAGCTGACAGGCATGGATGAACTGAGCTGAGTGCTCTCTAGCAGCTCAGGGGCACCATGGCTGCTCCTGGCATGTCCACTCCAGAGGGGTGCTCCTGCAGCAGGGTGGTGGGGTGCAGGGTCTGGTTGTGCCTAAAACCGAGATGTTGGTAAGGCAGAAGGAGTGGGGGTCGCTCTGGGGACATGGGACAGCATCCTGAGTGACTTGCTCTGACTCCTCCTGGGAGGTTGTGTTGTGCCACAGCACCTTTATGGGGTAGGGGGAGATTAGGGATACAGCCCCTGGCCCTTGGGTCACACCCACAGCACCCCAACTCAACACATTTCCTACAAATTTAGGGCAGGCTAGAAAGCCAGGGGTGGTCCTCCAAAGCTTGCTGCAGCTTCTTGGGAGGCTGTGTTGTGCCAGGATGCCCCATCCCTGGAGGGGTTCTAGGCCAGATCGGAGGGGACTTAGAGCAACCTGGTGTGGTGGGAGGTGGCCCTGCTCAGGGCAGGGGGTGGCACTGGATGGTCTTTCAACCCTTCCAACCCAAACCACCCTGATTCTGTGGCCTTTGTGCTTTAGACCCTGTGTCCCGGAAGAGCGTGAAGTCCGCACACAGCACCCGCAACCGGTACTCTAGCCAGTGGACCCTTACCAAGTGTCAGGCGTCCACCCCGGCACGGACCCTCACCTCTGACTGGAGGACGGTGGGCTCCCAGCATGGCATCACAGTCACTGAGAGCGACAGCTACAGCGCCAGCCTCTCTCAGGACACAGGTAGGACAGGGCGACCCTGGTCACCAGGGCCTGCTGCTGTGGGGTACAGGGGTTTTGTTGGTGGTGCCCCCCAACCGTGAGCTCAGGGTTGTTGTGGTAAGAGGCAAATTGAGTTTTGGCAGAAAATAAACCCCGTTGTGGTCTAATGCAGTGGAGGCTGCGTCTGGATTGCTCACCCCAGGAGCACTGGGGTGTCGCCCGAGCAGGAAGCATCAGTGGGGACAGACTGGGCCTCCCAACCACAATAACGATATGGAAAACAACTTTCTAGGGTTAGGAAGAATTTGCAGGTAAGTGATGCATCCTCTCCTCCACAGACAAGGGGCGGAACAGCATGGTGTCAACGGAGAGTGCCTCGTCCACCTACGAGGAGCTGGCACGTGCCTACGAGCATGCAAAGCTGGAGGAGCAGCTGCAGCACGCCAAGTTTGAGATCACCGAGTGCTTCATCTCCGACAGCTCTTCTGACCAGATGACCACAGGCACCACCGACAACGCTGACAGCATGACCTCCATGAGCACCCCCTCCGAGCCAGGCATCTGCCGCTTCACAGCCTCCCCCCCGAAGCCCCAGGACAGCGAGCGGGGCAAGAGCGTGGCCGTACCCATCCCGCACCGTGCCAGCAAGAGTACGTACAGCTGGGCTTTGCCTGGGTCGTTCTCTCTATCTGTATGTTTCATCCTTAATGTTTTGTGTAATAAAGGGACAGGAAGGGCTCCCGAGGAGGGGGGGAGAAGCATCGCTTCCTTCCACCAGCCACAGTACTCAAGTTTTGATCCAGTGGTACCTCCTACCGTGCTTGTGTACGGCTAGGATTTCAGAATCTGGGAAAAGAACCACACTACCACAGCAGAGAGACTGAGGTTGCCTTGTCCTCTTAGGCCTTGGGTTCCTGGCTGGTGGATTTCTCAGGAGGTGTGCCTTTTTGCAGGACTTGTCTTCCTCCAACGCAGACAATGCAGTTCAGTACACGCCTTGGTGATAGCACGGGCAGGAGCAAAGTCAAGGCTGTTCGACCCCTCCAGGGGGACAGTACAGTCCCCTTCCAGACCTGTCCCCCAGCACCGGCGCCATGACACGCAAAGACCGACAGCGGTCTTGGGCGCGTACGCAAAGTGAAACGCGTACGCAAAGACCGACAGTGGTCTTGGGCGCGTACGTAAAAAGTGAAACGCGTACGCAAAGACCGACAGTGGTCTTGGGCGCGTACGCAAAGTGAAACGCGTACGCAAAGACCGACAGTGGTCTTGGGCGCGTACGTAAAAGTGAAACGCGTACGCAAAGACCGACAGTGGTCTTGGGCGCGTACGCAAAGTGAAACGCGTACGCAAAGTGAAACGCGTACGCAAAGACCGACAGTGGTCTTGGGCGCGTACGCAAAGTGAAACGCGTACGCAAAGTGAAACGCGTACGCAAAGACCGACAGTGGTCTTGGGCGCGTACGCAAAGTGAAACGCGTACGCAAAGTGAAACGCGTACGCAAAGACCGACAGTGGTCTTGGGCGCGTACGCAAAGTGAAACGCGTACGCAAAGTGAAACGCGTACGCAAAGACCGACAGTGGTCTTGGGCGCGTACGCAAAGTGAAACGCGTACGCAAAGTGAAACGCGTACGCAAAGACCGACAGTGGTCTTGGGCGCGTACGCAAAGTGAAACGCGTACGCAAAGTGAAACGCGTACGCAAAGACCGACAGTGGTCTTGGGCGCGTACGCAAAGTGAAACGCGTACGCAAAGTGAAACGCGTACGCAAAGACCGACAGTGGTCTTGGGCGCGTACGCAAAGTGAAACGCGTACGCAAAGTGAAACGCGTACGCAAAGACCGACAGTGGTCTTGGGCGCGTACGCAAAGTGAAACGCGTACGCAAAGTGAAACGCGTACGCAAAGACCGACGGTGTTCTTGGGCGCGTACGCAAAGTGAGACGCGTACGCAAAGTGAGACGCGTACGCAAAGTGAGACGCGTACGCAAAGTGAAACGCGTACGCAGAGAAACTACTCTGGGGTTGACCAGTGTTGCATTGATGAAGGAAGGTTTGTTTGCTGTGTGCGCTTGGAGCTTGGCCATACCACAAATCTGGATTAGTTTCATTTTTGTAGCATTAGTCCTTGTTTCACATGTCTTATGTCCTATATTTGATCAGTTACTAGATATAAGCAACAAAGAGCTGGTTGTTATGAACACATTCTGCTCTTTAGTTGAAGAACCTGTTAACACTGCAATGTTATGTGTTTAAAGTTTTTTTGGTCTCTGTTCCCTCTGTATGTGCCCAGTACAAAGTACTACTATGCACATACACCAGTACTTGTGGGCAAGTGATGTCATGCCTGCTAGTGTACTACTGTCTACCCTAGTACATGAGAACACACCAGAATACCCTACAGTATCCTAGATTGTACCTCTCTATACCTAACATGGAGTAGTGCAGGGTAGGTGCCATGGGTGTAGCACTCATCGTTGAGCAGTAGACACAAAGGAGACTAGGGTGTGTCATCACAGACAGATGCCATGTGGTGTGAAGATTGCTGACTCCGTCTGATGTTTCCCATAGCCACACACCCAAGCACACACACGTACATGACAGGAGCCACATCAGGTATAGTGCTGAGACTTCTGGGACAGAAGAACCGAGGCAGTGAGTAAAGGTGCCTGTGAATGTACATATTAACATTCCTATGGAAGTACTACCATTTTACACCGATTACAGCATACGCCACAGCCAGGCTTTTGCTTCTTGTAGCATAGAGTGAACACTGTGTACATTAGCAGGGTAGAGCAATAACAGCAGCATATATACACTAAGTGTGTCACCATCAGCAGAAATTGTTTACACAGAACACACTACGGAATTCAAGTGTGGTGTTTGTTACCTTAGGTTCTGCTGTGTGGTGTCACACACCCCATTGCTATTAGCACCATCTGGTACTGGCTAGAGTCTACACCAGTGTGCAGGCTACAATAGGTGGTACGAGGGCAATAGAGTTTTAAGCAGATTACAAAACATGTGATTTATGTCCATTCATTCTGCTAGCCCCTGTCCTATGGGCATCACTGTTGCCACACTGTGTATTCCTGATCCACATGTCACCTGAAGAACCTGAGGTGCCATGCACTGTGCTAAAGGACACAAGCATGGTCACAGAACACAGACGAGTAAGTATTTTAACACAGCAGGAGAGGAACGGAACCCAAGGCAAGGCAGTCTCCCAATACCCTCTGCATGTGGGCATGAACCCTTCAGTGATGACAACATGGCACAGTGTTTCTTACCACATAGACGCCACAGACACCAGCCTAGCGGAGCCTGTGCTAGGACATAGCAGCCCTGTGCCATGTACTACCCGTGGTTCAAAGACAGCACAAATGGTTACACAGAACACAATATGGAACAAAGTGCAGGTTTTGTCACTATGGGTCCTGCCTGTGTCACAAACAACAGGGACATCATTAGCACAGTATGGCATCAGACATACATCAGTGGCATACAGCAGGCACTGTAAACGCAGCACAGAGGTTTATGTGGATGAGGAAGCAGAACATGGTATATCCCACAATAGGTCCCAGTGTCCCATGTCGCACATGGATCGCTGCCACCACACAGTGTATTACCTACGCTTACACCCTGCAGAGAAGCCTAACAGATGACAAAACATGTCACAGTAACAAAGTTGCTGCAATACTGAGTGTATATGGTAATTACACAGCCATTGTACTTTCTCCAGCATGTACTGAGCACAGTAGGACACACTCCTCAGGGTGTCACCTGACAGATGACAGCACCACCTCACCCCTACGGTGCTCCTCTGACTGTCTCCTTTTCCCCTCACAGGTGACTACTGCAACCTCCCACTCTATGTGAAGTCGGATGCCTTCTTCCGCAAGCCCGACGCCCACGAGTCCTGCCCGGTGGTGCCACCGCGGGAAGCCTCCATCCGTAACCTGGCCCGGGCTTACCAGGCACAGGCCCGGCACATGACGCTGGACCCTGGCGCCAAGCCCCTGGGGCTGCCCCCTCCAGCCCCTGCCGCAACCACCTTACCTCAACGGACTCTCCCTATGCCCAGCACAACGAGCACCGCTGCTGCGCCTCCTCCTGCTGCGCCCACTGCCGCCACCACCACCACCGAGCCACCAGCCGCTGTCCCCACGCACTCCAAAGTGGGGGGTTCCAGGGACTCGCTCCTAGAGATGAGCACATCGGGGGTGAGCAGGTCTCAGAAACAAGGGGCCGGAGCCTACTCCAAGTCCTACACACTGGTGTAGGGTGCCTGCCCCAGAGAGGACACTGCTCATTTCCCAGCCACCCACCACCACCACTCCCCACCATTTATATTTAATTAACAGACTTGTACATAACGAACTCTTTTGTATAAATGAAGCTATTTTCTTCTTCTCCGAACAGAAAAAGAAACCAGGGCACAAAGAATTTGATGTTACAGATTTAAAAATATAATATATATGTAAACATATATATATTTCACATCATTTTGAAAGGGGCACAAGGAAAGGCTCAGTGACTTTGGTTTTTTTTTTTTTTCCTTCCCTAATCTTGTTGGTGGTTTTAAAAAGGAACGTCTCCAAGACAATTGCATGCCGTTTTACTGTTCTAAAAACAACAGGAGTTGCTTTGAATTTGCAAATGCTTATGTGTTAATACCTTTTTCTATGAAAAAAAACCCAGCGCTGTGTGCAATAAAGGTTATGTTTATAGCTGGGTGTCCCTTAAGTGAGTGGGGCAGGAGCTGGCCAGTCCAGCAGCACCAGGACCCACAGCAGTGCTGCCAGTCTTGGTGCAGGGCAGTACAACCCTCCCTGAGGGCACAGGGTGTCACAGTGCAGCACAGGGCAGCAATCCCCAGTGGTACCACAGCAACAGAGCCCAATGAAGCACAGACCCCACCAGCTTTTCTTTTTCATTCCCCCTGTCTTGGCTACTACCAGCCACCATCATCCCAAACACCGATTGCACCCTCCCCTGTGAGCACAGAGGGAGGCAGAGGGAAGCGTCTTTTAAACACAGCAGTTACAAGCACTTGCCACAGAGTCCACATTTCTAATGTTTCTCCCACATTTGCATTTGTGGTTTGGGTTTTTTTTTTTTTTGACTGACCAATACAGACAACAAGCAGCAAATAAAGTGATTGGTGTCACTGGTGACATAACAGTTCCCACATCCAGCTGGCTGTTCCCTCCTGCTGGTGGTGTCTCCCTGGTGTTGCCAGTGGAGCAATGCACTTCTCTGGCAGAGCAGCAGCAGCACCGTTCTTGGTACCAAGTGACTATTTAACCAAGTTCATGCAACCAAGTAAACGCAATGGCAAGGCACATGTGGTCATTTACAGGACAGGACAGAGGCAGATGAAACTGTCAGGGAGACCCTCCCGTTGAGTGATGAGGTTTGGAAAGGACCCCCTTGCTTTCTAAACTCCTTCTCTGAGAGGAGTCTAGGGGCGGCTGGATCCAGTCCTAGTCCCAGACTTGGCCAACGGTTTATGTCTAAGGGATTACAGAGGCACAATCAATCCTTTACAGCACTTCCACAACAATTCCGAGTTGAGTATTTTCAGTCACTTACTGACCATCTGTTGCTACAAGTTATCTGTGGAACATCAACCTTGAGCAACATCCCTGCTCGAGGGGAGATCACAGCATCCCACCTGGTCAGCAGATCCTCCTTTGGTGTCTGGTCCCATCTCCTTAAATGCAGTGCAGCTGGAAGTGCCTGCCAGCTGTTCACCCTTCAGGCTCAGGAAATCAGCTGTCAGGACAGTTTCTTGGACTTTTTCTCTCCAAACAAAACCAATTTCTTAGCTTATTCTGGTAACACCCGCCATCCTCCCCAAACAGGCTGCTGCAACTGTACAAGGGAGCATGCCCAAAGCCACAACTGCCAGGGTTGCCATTTCCCTCCAAGCGCCCCCATCCACACCTTACCTTAGAGCCAGGGTTTGCTTCTGCTGAACCCAAACCCTTGCAGGGCACTGCTTTCCCTCTGCCTCCAGTGTCCTGTCAGAGGATTCTAGCTCAGCCAGAGGATTCTAGCCTGGCATCTGGAGCCTCTGCTTTTCATGTGATGGGAATTCCCATGAAGAGCAACCAGGCAGCCTCCTAATCCACTCCTGAAGTGGGGTTATCTTCTTCTCCAAGTCATTATTTTGCATTGGTTTGTTGCTATTTGTCTTTGTTACTTTGTTTTTTAAATTATTTTCCTGAACTCCAAGACACATCCTGAATAATGTTTACTTCTAAGCATGAGTTTTTCCAGTCATTCTGTTTCACACTTTTTTGGAGACAAAACCCTGATGAGTTTCCCATGTAGCACATGAGGATTTTGCAGTCTTTGTACACCGAGGACAAGCAAGGCAATTCAAGGCTGCAAATCCTATTACAGAGCTCCAACAGGCTCTGCTGGAAGTATTAAGTCACAGTAAGGAATAAGTCATCAAGGGGGCAGCGAGGCTGGGGGACGCACAGCAACCTGTCACCAGTGACTCCACATATTCCCAGGAACCTCCTGTGTGCAGGTAGTGTCCCAACACAGGCCACTGCACCCTCAATGGCTCAATGACCCTCTCACCTCTCCAGGGGACCTGTGGGTGCCCCCAGCAGTGGCTGTGCCTCACAGCCTGCATCAGCTCAACCCAGCATCTAGGCTGTCTCGCACTAGTCAGCACTTGCCTTCAACACACTGAAATCAGTCCTGATCCTCCTGTCTCTCTCCCAGATCAGCTGGAAAGCGTTGACAAGCAAAGTAGCATGTCTCAAGCATCTTTCCAAGTATTTCACAAACTGGTCAGCACACATTGAACTCCAAAACCTTCACACGGGACCAACTTCCAGCCTAGAGTGCCGTGCCCACCCCCAGCTCACAGCCCCAGGACAGTCAGGCCAGAACCACCTCCCAAACAGGCTTGAAATCTAAGAGGCGAGAAAAGGCAAATGTGTTCTCAGCTGTCAGAGTAAGTGGATTAGGAAGACAAAAAGAAGAACAGATTAACACTCATTAATGCATCTTTATTTTAATTGCTTAGTACAGATTTCCCTCTACACCTCAGCACAAAGTTCCTCCACCCTCCCTTTCCCAGCAGTTACCAGCTCGGGCTTCGTACAGTTGATTGAGACAAACCACGTTTCCAGCGCTCACCACAAGACCCCAGTGTACCTGCCCCCCTCCCCCCTGCCAGTAACCCACCAGGAGTTCAAGGAAAACAACCAACACAAGCCAAACTCTGCTTCCAACAGGCAAAGAAATTCCCCATTCAGCTCAGAAATCCCAAGAGCCAGGTTGACTTCAGCTCTGCTTTACCAGCTGCTCCACACAGCCAAGCCCCTGGACACCACACATCTCCTGCTGTCAGGCTGCCCACAGCTGAGCCCACCCCAGCACAGAGCAATGGGCCAAACCGTCACCAAGCCCTGCTCTCCCAAGGCTCCTTCAGAGGAGCAACACTGAGTGCCCACCACAGCCAGCAGGCAGTGACTGAGCACAAGCAGAAGCCAGATATCATATACCAGTACCTCCAAGCTGAGGATAAACGGGAGCAGCTGGGGACAGAGCCCTGGTAAGGAGTGTGGACCTTTGTGGCTGGAGAGGACAGAAAGGGCAGCCTGGGAGCAGCCAGGGCTCCAGGGGCACAGTTCTGTACCAAGAATCCAGCATCAGACCCAGCAAAGCAGCAGTGAGGAACACAGTGAAGTCATCAGGGCAGCACCGTTTCACAACCACCAGCTCCTCTGGGCCCTGCTCCTGTCCCCCAGAGCATGCACTGTACCACAGCACCTCCTCACCAGCTGCACACCCACCCTGCTCACAGCAAACCTCCTCCCACTTCTCTCCTGGCACTTTTGTGCTTTCCGCCTTCCCCTCATTCTCACCAACTCTACACCCTCTCCAAGCCAACGTCCAGAAAGTGGTGCTAAAACCCCTGATAACCTTGGAGTTCCATCCCAGTTGGACTACAGCAGGTCTCTGCCCAGTTCTGCTGGACCACAAGACCAGGACAGGGTGGCTGGGTGACAGTGGGCATTATTCCAAGTGGCAGAGCAAGCAGAGAGCTGTCTCATGGACAACCCCAACTTGGCAAGACAGCAGGTTCAACCTTGGCAGATGCAGCCACGAGACAGTCCCATCCCACCCCTGCTCTGACACCACCACCACCCCCCAGCAGCTCTCCCCAAGAAAAGGCAGCTCAGCTCACTGTTACCCTATGGCTCCTCTCCTGCTCCCTTTCACTGCCTGGAGCAGGGGACAAAGCAGTCCTTCCCCCCTCAGCTCCAGAGGCGGAATGGAGATAGAGGCACAGAGGAGGGCTACTACTAGGGAAAATAAGTCCTAGCTGGGCAATGATCAGCCAGAACCACTATCAGCTGTGTGATGTCTCCAGTGACACAGCTGGAGGGGCTGCACAGCTCAGCCAGCCCCACAAAGCCCCTCTCCAGCCACCACATAGCTCTGGGTTACGCCACCACAACTGGTCAATACTGCTGAGGTTTCACCACCCTGGGCCCCACAAGAGTGCTGGGGAAAAACAGAGTAGGAAAGAGGTCTCACTCCAAGGAGACACCAAGACAAACAGCTAAGTATCTACAGCTGTGCACACCAGGAGCTACATGTCAGGGAGCAGGTTCAGAGTCACCATGGCCACAAGTCATTCTGGGATTCAGAACAAACGAAGAGGGGCAGCACAGAGCACTGGAGGGGATGACAGATCTACTTCTTCTTCTGTTGCTGGTATCTCCTGAAGTGGGTCTGGATGGTGACCGCCGCCTTCTCGGATGGATCGCTGAAGAACTTGTCCTCGCTGCTGGCATCAGGAGTCAGGCAGCCTGGAGGGACAACAGAGCATCCCAGTGAGCACAGGCTGGTGGCCACCAAGAGGCTGGGCAACCCACAGCAGAAATCCACCAGCTCCCAGGGCTCATCTCTGTGGCAGAGGAAGATGGAACAGGAGGCCCAGCAAAGCCCAGCCTCCCGGGCAGCACTAAGCCCTCTATTTACACAGCTTTCCTCCCCCAAGACCTCAGCTTCCCCCTGTTTAATCACCAAGTATGATACTCACTTGCTTTCACACACACAAATAAAATTAGAAGAAGAAAGAAAAAAAGGAAGATCCCAGCACTGTAGAGCAATAAAGCCCTCATGCTGACAAATGGGAGCCCTCCCCACCCCATGCTTAATGTGGCATCAGGGAAGTATTGTGGAATTCAACAGGAACTGAATCAAAGGCTCTCAGCAGCGCTCCTGTAAGCGAGTATGTCACCACTAAGCACCCCCTGAGCAGCCATCAGGAATCCTGGGGCCAGATGCTGCTGTATAAACTCACTGCTCTCACCTGAACCCCTTTTTATTCACATCTGAAAAGAAATTCTCAAGTAGAAAGATAGATAAATAGAGTCCATGTTGGGAATCTGCTTCCTCCCACCCTGCTTAGCACAATACATCCTCAGCCATAAATCCTGCCCTTGGCAAGACAAAGCAAAGGCCAGAGGCCAGGGAGCCACCAGGGCATGCTGTGCTTTATGTTTGGAGAATGAGCCCCTGGATCTGCAAGAAATATACCTAGTGAAGGAGCCTGGCCATGGCCAGGCCCATCAATAACACCTTCCTGCTGCAACACAGCAGCCCTGTCAGCTCTGGGCACTTTCTCCTGCTCCCAGGGCAGTGAAACCCCCGGAGCCATGCCCAGGCTGGCTGGAGCTGCTGGTCCAGGGCGCAGGAAATTCAGAGCTCAGCACCCTGTTCTGCCACAGCATCGCTTCACCAGCCTTTATCCGATTGCTGTCCCAGCCACGCTCAGAATAGAAGCACTCAAATCCCCTTTGCTGAGCACTCCCCACTTCAGATGGGGAGAGCCCTCAGAGACAAGAGCAAGGAGGAGGAAAGGAGGGAAAATTCAGGGTTGTCACCAGGCCAGGAAGCAAGAGAGGAAGCGGGGGGGCTGCTTTAGGGGACAGCACCCCATGGGGTTCAGTGTGAAGGAGGAAGTAGGTATTTGCATGCACACACTGCTGTAATTTCAACCCTCCAACACTAGGCCTTCCCTTTGCTGACACCACAGGTTTTAAGGAACATGTCACCATCCCATCCACATGCAGGTGCCCTCCCGGGGGGGGGGGCTAGACAGGCACCATCCCCAGGGAGGAGAACTGACTGAAAACACGGCATAGCCAGCAAGCCATAGGCTGGAGGGAAAGCTACACAAGAGGGCTTCCCTCCAGAGCCAACTTCTGAAATACCTCTTAATAGTATCAGAGAGGGGCTGGTTTTGGACAGAGAAGCCAAGGAGGGTCCAGCTACTGCAATACCTGCTCCCCTGTGGCATCCCATGGTCACAAAATGTTTCCTGTGTTACAGCATCTCCGTGCCTGCTCTACTCACCTTTCTCTCCAGAAACAGAGTAGATGCTGTTGTGCCGTGAGCTCCGGCCTCTCTAAAGAGGTAGAGAACAAAAAAAGAGAGCTAACTATACAGCAGGCAGAAGTGGCAAGAACAGTCCCTTTCAGGCCAGCTGGGAAGCTCTGGAAGCGCCTCACCCACATTTCCACCCTCTGTTCCCTTTAGGGAAAATACTTAGTGTTGTTCCCTGAAAGAGCAGTACAGAGCACCAAGTCATTAACTTGCACTTGTGAGAAGTCCTCCAAGGAGAGGCAGTGAATAGCCTGGTATGAAGTCAGCTCCCTGAGTGGTGCAGTAGTACCTTAGGATGTACCTTGGCACCAGTCTGACTCCATCTACATTTCAGATCCACCTGGAACCAGACTCACTGGGCTTAGTCCCTCAACCCCAGCACCCACCATGATCCTGCAGCAGCAGCTAGGATGCAGGTCTGCTAGGGAATTCTTTCATTCCTCAGAATAAGCCTGTGTTTTCCTACAAATACCTTCTCAACAATTCAGCTTATACTGCATCCTGGCATTACCCTGTTTTCCTGTCTTTCAAGGGAAAGAGAAAAGCCTGTCTCCCTTGCCCAAGCCTTCTGCTCTGAGCAGCCTGCTGTGGCAACAGATAGGTGCTGCTTGTCCCGTTGCTCCGGGCATTGCCCTGTCCCCCAGGAGAGGCAGAGAAGATCTCACCTCACTGTCCCGGCTGGTGCGGCGGCTCTGGGTCACACACTGGATCTGCCAGGGCAGGGGCTGGTACACAAGGTAGGGCAGGGGCTCCTCACGGAACAGGTTGGTCCCAAGCTGGACACAGAGGAGTTTTACAGCAGGTAAGAGCAGAGAAGAGCAACACCAAGAGCTGCTATTCCATATGAATCACCAGTGGTCACAACCCGTGGTGGCCCCACCAGCTGTGGTGATGCTCAACGCATCCTATCCCACACCAACATGTAATTCTCATCACAAGGTAGTGGGGCTGCAGAGCCTGGGGGTAAAGCTGAGGCCGCGGGGCTCTGCAGCAAGTTATAGGTGGCCCAGAGCTGTCCAAGATGGCACAGGAGCCAGCAGGGCAAGCAAAGACCTGTCTCCTCTCTCTGCTCCAAGCTGGTCTAGAGACAGCAGGAGAGGCAGGAGGCGAGACTCAGAGCTCTACTGCAGGCTTACACTGTGTCACTGGCCATCACTTTTGTCAGTGTCCCACATCATGCAGCAGGGACAGAGCAGAACACTGCAGGACCCTCCAGCCCTGGAGAAGGAGCTACAGAAGCCCAAGGCACAGTCAGTGGGGCCAGGAAGGACTGTCAGGCTGGTGTCACAGCCCCTAGCAAACCTTCCCACTTTCACTCCTCTCCCCAGACAGGAGCAGCTCCTGTTAAGGCAGGGTTTTCCTTCATCCCCAAAATGAAGAGCTCCAAGAGTCAAGATGCACACTCCCAGCACTTGCTCCCCAGACTAGGAAGCCCAAATTCCTGGGCACAACAGGGAACTACCCTCTGTGGAGCTCTGATGTACCTGCTAATGTGACAGTCACAAAAGCACCCCCAAGGCAATCTGCTGAGGATATGCTGCAGGGGCTCATGGCACAGCCTCAGTGACACTAGAGCAGGAGCTGGGACACCCCCAGCCCACAGGGATGGCCAAGCTCATGTTCCCCACTTGTCTAAAACAATAACCCAACCACACATCTCCAGAAATCCAACAGAAAGCATTACATCCTGCCTGCCATCGGGCCAGCCCAGACTCACCTGTCCAAACGCTCTCACCACAAAAAACAGTGCTGTCATCAGGGTTCCCAGCATGGCCAGGGTCTGAGGGGTCCCGCTGCTCCGGGAAGTCAAAGCCCTGGGAAGGATGTGCTGCAGTCTCCAGACAGCCCAGGGACTGGAAGGTGCCTTCTCCAGGGGGCAGACTCCAAGCCCCTTAATGAGCTTAGGGCTTGCATTCATCTTATTGGAGTAATCGCCCACTGTCCTTTTGCTCTTCTAATCGCCGAGTTTCTCCAACATATATGGTGCTGGCATTTCCAGGAAAAGCAAATCCTCTTCTCAGCGTACCTGTGCAGGCCAGTGCCCAGACACGCACACAGCCCACATACCCACCAGCTGGGGCATCCTCCTCCGCTCAGCAGGATCATGGCAAAGCTTCCCACCCCCCAGGAGGTGCCTACAGCTTCTGACAGGATCTTCGCTTTCTCAGAGCCACCCTGGGCTCTTTACCCTCCCTCAGGAGTAGGGCTGGGGGCCTATCCCCAGAAGTGCCCACACCTGAACAGCATCAGAGATCAGAGACCTCCTCCAGCACAGATCTCAGAGCAAGAACAGGGGCAATTGAGGGTTTGGTGACAGTTTGTTTTTCTGCTGTAACAGGAGCTCAAATCCTGTTATGATCAGCCAGCATCCCCACACCCCCACCACCTGAACCTTGGGTTTCCAGTGCAGAATGAACAGCTGGAAAAAATAAGGGCAGGCTGAACCTCCCCTGGCTCCAGCATTGCTGTCACCAGCTGTGACACATCCCTAATCTCAGCACCAGGGAGTCCCCAGTCAGGACACATGACAAACACCCCAGTGGTCCCAGCAGCCCTTGGAGACACAGGACAAGCTGAGTCTTTCAACAGAAACTATTTGAAAAGGAAAAAAAAAAAAAAAAAAACCCCAAGAAGCAAAAAGGGCTGGTATGGGGGTCCCCAGGGCAGCTGCAAAGAGGTGAGAAGGGGGAAAGGAACAAGCCATGTGAAGAGAAGAGCCCATCACCAAACCTGCCTGATCTCTGGCAATCCCCAAGGCCACTTTGATGGAGTGAGACCACCATCGTGACAGGAGGGATAGGAGCTGTATAAATAGGGCAGGATATGAGCACAAAAGCAGTCACCCTGTTGGCCAAAAGCCCCATGAGCAGTTGCTTTTGTACCCTACCCTGGCCAGATACTGAATAGAATGATGCTAAGAAAGCCAGAGTGAGCTCAAGTGGCCTTGGAAATGGCCAGGAATGACCTTGACCAGACAAAACATGAAATATCCCAGAAACAAGTGAGGGGAAGACATGAAAGGGAAGCACAAGCTGGTTATCCATGGCTACACAAGAACACCTCCATAAGGGAAAGAAAACACTACAAACATCACCATCACACAAAATAGGCTCATGGAGATTTAATTTACATACAAAACCTGACCCAGCTGCTACCACAGGTTTTAAAACAGCCAAGAGGGACACCATTCTGATGGAGTTATTGCTAAGAGAACAGGAGTTTCTCCGCACCGCTAACACACACCTCTGCAGACACAGTGAGGGGGTTCTGGGCACAGCAGCCACCAGGCTGCCAGCCCTCCCACCACGCTCAGCAGGGATCAAGCTCCCCACAGATAAAGACCAGCTAATTAATTAAAAAAGTGTAAGAAAAAAATATCAAGTCAGCAAAAACATATATACAGACATTCTTAAGGGTTTTAAAATGATGGTCACCAAAAATATATTTCTGTTTGTGTGTAAACATCCCCCCCACCAGGCTCAGCGTGAGCTCTTGCACTTCCCTGCCAAAGCACGGCACCCGGGAAGCAAAGCTGGGGGTGTGTGTGTGTCTGTGCTTTGCTCCACTGCACATCGTTACCCACACCAAGGAACACCAACAGCACAGAAGGGTGCTGAGCAGCAGCTTCCCCACCTGCCCCATACCCACTCTCTCCAGAGGGAACGGCTTTGAAGCTGGTTTCTCACAGATGGGATCCCCTGAAACACAGCCTTCTTCATCAGGGTGGCAAGTGGTTCTTCTTTTTTTTTTTTTCCAAAGCATAAAATATTGAAAGTCAGCTCAGAGGAAATACTGACAAAGGCAACCAAAACACCACATTTCCCACTCTCAGCAGTACGAAAGCCTCGCCCAGCATCTCCCTGTTGGCTCACACAGCACCATCTGCCCCCCTCTCAGCTCTGTGCATCCCAGCAGAATGGTGACGTGTTCTGGTTACAGTGGCTCCAGAGGAGCATCACAGCAGCCACCCACAGAGCAAATCACCCAGCTGTCTCAGAGCTGAGATCCAAGTGATGAATCTCAGCCCCTTCACTGTCACCGGACCAGCAGAGGCCATGGTGAGACCCACTGTCCCCAGAGTGGCAAGGCCAGGCTCCAGGCTGGGCACCAGAGATCCCCCCTGCCTCCCCAGTGCTGCTGGCTGGAAGAGCCCAGCTGGCCAGCTGAGCTCCCTTCCCTCTCCCCAGGGCACAGAGGGACACAGCTGGGGCTTTATCTCCACCTTCACACTAGGCTGAGTTCCTTAACAGCACCTGCACCAGCAGGCACCCTCCTCTGCTCCATGTTGCCATTGGAGCATCTAACACAGGCAGAGGAGCTCCTGCCACACAGCTCCAGGGGAAGCAGAGGGTGCTTTCACCTATCTGCCAGGACAAGCCTCCCCTGGTTTAGTTCCTATTGCTGCCACCCCAGGAGAGAGGACCATTCCCCAGAGTCAGGATCTACCATTCCTCAGATCTGTCCCCAGACTCCACAGTCCTTTTGCTGCCTGTTCTCCCTTGCTCACACAAGGCAGAGGCCAGATGTCCTGCCCCACCTGCAATTAAGCATTTGGTGGGCATCAGTGTGGGCTCATTTCCTGACACATTTCCTCTAGCGAGGTCTCAGCCGGATTCATATCCTCCCCCTTGACCACTTCAAGTCCTCCAGGATTCACAGCTCTGGCTCACTATTGCAGAATACTAATGAGAGAACTGTTGATTTATTGAAGCCCTGCTATTTCACCACTGGATTAAACAGTCTATAAAGTATATTTGGAGACATAACAGGATTGGAGGAATCCACCTGGGAAGTTCGCTTTCTCCTTCCTTCAGTCTCTTGTAAAAGTCTATTTCAAGGGCACAGCACAAAGACATGGCAGAGATGGCCGGGCATCGCTGAAACCCGAAGCATCATCATGGAGACTGCAGGGGCCCCAGCCACTGTCCCAGTAGTCCCACCTGTCAGTAATGGTAGACTTGAATTTGTCTGTTTTCATCCAGTCCGAGCTGCAGGAGGCTGGGGCTGCTGGCAGGGGGCTTCTGTGCACCTGGGAAGAGAGGTCTGGCTGCCGGGTGAAGGAAGTGACAGGCTTTTAAGAGGGACGAGGATGGGCAGAGCCAGCAGGACAGGACCCAGCCCCACACACACGCTGGATTTAGCCTGCTGCCTCCAAGTCACATGGAATTACAGGGGGATTAGGGAAGCCAAAAGGAACACCCTGCACTATGGGAGGCCCAGGGGATTTGCTGCTAATATCAGTGAGACTGCAGAAGGGATACAGGCAGCCCCAGCGTAATGCTGTTACAACACAGGCCTGGAAATACCCCTGCTAACAGCACTGAGGTCTCACTCATCTCATTCAACAGAACTCAAGATCCACCCACGATACAACAGACCCCAGAACTGAGGCTAAGAGAGAGGTCCAGGGCTCCAGCCCTCCCTACCCAGCCACGCGGCTGCCCCACGTGCCAGATCCACAGGACTCCAGGCACCTTTCCCTGGCAGCAACACCACTCCCTGCCCTGCTGGGACTACCCAGAGCAGAGTCCCTGGCACAGCTGAGACCATATCCACAATGGCAAAGCCAGGCTACAAGACCAGGTTCCTGATTTCCCTGCCCCTGCCTCCATTCTGCACTCTTTGGCTAAGCTTGGCTTTTTAAAAAAAAAAAAAAAACACAAATTATCTCACATTATAAGCTCCAACTGCTTTATCTCACAGTGGAGCAGCAACACTGAAGAGCATCACAGAGCCATCAGGGGAAGGGAAGAGACTCTCTCAGACAAGTACACCTCACCTGAGAAATAAACTCAACTACAAATAGATCCAACAGGTCACTCCTGCTCCAGCTGCTGAACCCTGTTATTCCTCTGCAGAGCCAGACACTGAAATAGAGCCCAAGGCTTCAAAATTGCTGTTTGAGGAGCTCCTGACTCACTCACCTTCTGTTGCCTTCTCCCACCTGCTGCAGGAAGCCAGAGGGCAATTAAAGACCCAGGCAAAGGATACAGTGGCGAATCCCTCTTAAAATCTTTTAGCCATTTCTTGTTGGTCTCTATCATTCCTTCAATACTCCTCTCATCTGCCTCACGGCTCTGGAACTGGGAATGCTGGAACAGCCGTATTTGCTCACTGTTCCACAAGAGAGACACAGCACAAGTGGGTGAGAAATAACAGAGAGCAATCAAAGCACAAAGAAACAACAGCTCAAGGCAAAGAGCCCCTTACTCTGCAGGCACGTATCCCAGCTTGCTGTCCAGAGGCCTGGAACTTTCCCTGAGTGATGGGAACCCACCTGGAAAACAGACATTAAATGCAACACCCCCCTCCAGAATTTTCCAGTCTTCCAGTCTTTCCATCGGGGTGCATGTGGTTTCTGTACTACAGATACACACACCCTACAAGCCAAGCTATCTCCTGAGGACACAGTGGTGCCCAAAACCAAGATTATGAACTCTCAGCAATTCACAGGAGGTTTTCCAGGCTCCTCTTTCATTCTTTAACTGCTTTCTTGGGTGCATGTTAAATGCTGATCTGCTCCAGAAGCAGGATGACAAGATCAGCCATATGCTGCATTGCTTGGAACGAAAGAGCCTTTTCTCATTCTTCATCTCATTAGCACCCTTCTACCAGCAGCACCAGCAGATCTGGCCTCAGCAGCATCAGGAGGAGCTGGTTAGAACTCACAGGGCTTTGGAACCCAGAGCCATAGGTGAGCAAGCAGAAGGGTTACTGACATGAGACTTACCTGGGAAGTACTTGTGCCATTTCTCTGCCAGGATGGTGTCCACTGACTGCCCTGCTGTGAAAGAGCGACCAGTGCTCAGCCCGGTGCTCCAAGCCCACGGGCTCAGCAGGGACACCTCGCTGCCTCCTGCCTGAAGCCCTGCCACAGAGGCATATGTAGAAAGAGGGACACTGTTGCTGGGTGTCGAAGTGAAGAGCGGGGACTGGCAACTGTTCAGAGAGTCCAAGATGCCGAGGACCCCGTTCAGTTCACTGGTGATACGCCGCAGGGACTCGGACAGGTACTGGATTTTGTCTGGCTGGGGGGCAGGCCATAAATCAGTCCTCAAACCAACTGGCAGAAAAGAGTGCAAGAAAAGAGCAATCACTGGAAAAGCAAGGGAGACACCGCCTGCCTGGCAGGAAGCTTGCTTTCCACTGTTGTGCTCCCAACTGGGTTTGATTAGTGTGTGCTAAGCAGGACAGAGGAAAATCCTGGCTTTGCAGCCAATGGGAGACTGACAGCAAGGATTTGTACCTTGGGGGCTGCTTGGGCACAAAGTAACAAGGACAAGATCCTCTAACACTGCAGGAAGGAAGCAAGCCTGCAGGACAAGCCTAGTTATGCATTTCACCTCCCTACTCCATCCCGAGTTCTGCTGTACACCCTGTTCCCCTCAGCCATCAACATAACAGTGATAAAAAAGCCAACAGCAAGCACTTTCACGAGCTGAAAGCCTGAAAGCCCCAGCACTGCACACCCTACCCCTCACATGAGGCCCTGGCACAGGCAGTCAGGCTTCATTTCCATGAAAGAAAAAAAAAAAAAAACAAAACAAAAAATCCACCACCAACTGAGCAGGAGGCAGAATGGGCTGGTTGCTCCCAAAAAACCAAGGTCCCTGGGCCACTAGCCAGCCTGGAGGTGAGACCAGGAGGACTGTGCTGATACAAGGGCTCTCATATGGCAAGAGAAAACTCTGTATTTTCACATGTGCCTGCAGATATTACACTGATCAGGGTCAGCGAGACAATCCCAGACTGGCCAGATTGTCAGTCTGTCACTGTGGGGAAGTTTTCCAAGTTGTCTTTAAGCTTCAGCCTTGCCAGCCTTTCCACAAGCAACACACCCCTCCCGCCTTCCAGGCTGTTTGTGGGGAGCCCTTCTGCCCACCTGCACAACTCCAGCTACAGGCAACTGAGGGCAAATAAAAGAAAGCTCAAGCAGCAGCAGGAGCTGCAGCAGCCTCTCCTGCCAGAGATGGAGGAAGAGGAAGCCCAGACACCTGTGGAGGAGCAATACAGCTCGGCAACAGCAGAGGAAAGAGCTGAAGCCAGGTTTTATAGTTTGCTCTGAAAACAAAAAGGTAGAAATTGAAAAGGCAAATTCACACACACAGTCTGTCCCTCTCACCTGCCACCACAGGCAGGAAATAGCTGTTTCCAAACTGAAATATTAGACACAGAACAGTCCCAGTCAACAGCCCTGCTTTAAATGCTAACGAGCACCAGTGAGCACAACAGAAGGTACACTGGAGGCGAGAGGCAACGCCAGTACAAGGCCTGAAGCATTACACACTGGGCACAGCATATCCAGCTGGTCAGGCACTTACCTTTAGGTTGACACAGATTCACACTGGATGTGCTGTTTGTGTCCTCAGAGCTGCTGAGATCAAAAGTCACCATCTTCTTGCATGCCACATTCTTCAGCGTATCTTCATCTGAAAGCTGGTCAAAAGAAGGAAAACAATGCCAAGTGAAACCCACTGTTCTGTCCCCAAACCATAAAAGCCACTGGAATACTGCCTACAGCTCATCTGCACAGGCTGGACACAACAGACAGGCAAAGGGCAAGTGAAGGGCAGCTCTAACAGGTTTTTTTTTGGAGATTCCAACATAAAAACACCAGCTTACAGTGACAGGCAGTTAACTTTGTTTTCTTGAGAAGACTTAGAAGTAGTTCCCAAACATCCCACATGTTACTTGGGACAGTCTTACCAACCCAGAGATGGTAGCAGCACAGCTGAGCAGGAGAATAAGGAGGAGCCACATCAGTAGGGTTGAGGGAGGCAGGCACAGCACCTTCAGGGCATCCCCTGTACCTTCAAAGTGCACTCACATCTCTCCCTCCAACACCCTGAGACAGCCCACCCTACACCCTGCACTGGATCAAGCAGCAAGGTGCCAGATAGGGTGACTGCACACGTGGCCAGCACATGCAGCGAGCCTCACCAGGCTCATGATTCACCTTTGCCAACAGCAGCTTCCCACCCTCTCACACCTTGGTTGGGTTTTTTGTCATTTTCTACCTGGAAGGTCAGATTCTCAAGGCTGTCTTGAGAGTTGAGCAGCAACTACACCGAGTTCCCCATTTGCTCTTGGCACATATCCTTGGTTTGGTTTAACTAGTAACCTCCCATTTGTCTCACCCAGACCATCCTCTATTAACCCTTACACACCAGCTCAGCTTGAGTCCAACAGCAAAACCTGAAAGCCAGGAGACTGCTTAGTGTCTGGAAGAAGGATGTGTGCTCATGACTTCTGCCTAGAAGGGCTCATTGACAGCTAGGCTGGGCTCTCCTTTTGTACCAAGGCTAAATGCTTGACCATTAATGGTCTCACGTCCTTGCATCTGCTGCCACCCTGGCTAAGGCCACATGGTCAGAGGCAGAGCTAAAGAGATACCAGAGCTCACCCCAGTCAGGAGGACAGACTCCATCCCAGCTCAGATGAGCCAACCTGTGCTTGTCTCCAGACTCAAATCTTGCCACTTGGTGTCACCCTGCAGCCACCCCCATCACTGAGTGCAGATGCCATCAGTGGAGGGAAAGCACAGTATTTGCCATCCTGACCAGGACTCAGTTTAGATGACATCTAACTATCCTGACATGAGGTTTTAGTTCCTATTGTAGGATATTGCAGCATAGCAGTGTTAACAGGGATTGCTTTCTCACCTAACAGACAAGCTTCTCACAAGTCAGGGCACTCAGGTTTTCCCCATCCGAGTCCATCCCTGGTGCCAACAGCCCTGCCTAGCAAGGTGCTGCCATGGAAGAAAGTCTCCATTGCATACCCCAGCCCACATTCACCCTGTTGGCTGCAGGACTGGTGAATCACAGGGGTCACAGTTCAATTAAGTTTGCCTTTCTCCGGCTTTGTGGCTGGCCTTCACGCCCCCTGTTCAGACAAACACACCATTCTGCCCTCACAGAAGGAGTTCCTAAAATGCAGGTCTGCTTTGAATTTCATCTCTTGGTCTTTGGCCACCAGCAAAACAGCCCTCAAGGGAGCCAAAAGTCCTGCTGAGACTCCAGCCCCAGGGAGAAGGCCAAGAGCTCTCAGTAGGCCCAAGGAAGAGCCACTCTGGTTGTTACCTCCTCTAGCAGCGAGGACTCCAGCTGGCTCAGCTTCTCCTCCTTCTTCTTCAGCAGCACCTGCCCTTTCCTCATGGCTGACTTCATCTTGTCAAGCTGCTTCGCTTCCTGCAGTGGATCAACAATCAAGGAGGAAAATGAGGAAAATGAAACAGAAGTGACATGAAACAGTCTATATGAACTGTTTGGGTGAGTTTCATTACTCCACTTCTACTCAGCAGAGGAAAACATACTGCTGGGAGTAAAAGTGCTCTGAAGCCATTGAGAACATGGGATGTGGAGTGCTGTCATGGTGTCTGCGCAGAGGGCAGAACACATCTCAAAGCAATCTCCCCCTAAGGATTCCTTTGTGCAACCACGACACCTGACACCCAGGAACAGGCAACGCTCCAGGGCTCACCTCCTCCAGGTTCTTGCGCACCCCCTCCAGGAGCTGGGAGCTGTCAGGATCCTGCACCACCTCCTGGGCCTTCTCCATCTCCTGGCGCCACTGCTGCTTGGCAGCTTTCAGAGCTGTGTGCCTCTTCCTCATGGAGCGGGTCTGGCGCACCAGGAACTCCTTGGCGTTCCTGATGGAGATGCCTTCAGCAGAGATGTAGCTCCTGACACTGCAGGGAAGGGACAGGCTGTGCTCTGGCTGTGCCACCCTGCAAGCCTCGGGCAGCTCCCTCCCCCTAAATGAGTTATCAGGAAAAGTGTGAGCATTTGCTTCTGAAACTGAAGCAAGAACATTTTCCTGAAGCAGCTGGCACAGGGATACTCACTGATCAAACTGGAAGTTCCTGTCCTCAGGGCTTTGAGAAGTGGGGAAAGCAGGCTCTCCAGAAGAGGGCTGAGGAGTTGAAAGGTTTCACAGAAACACAAATACATACAGGAAACATTCCCAACACCCCTTAAATCTCCAATTAGCAGCAATAATTCATTGTGACATCACCACAGTATTGCCCAGACCCAAAACCAGTGCCAGGGAAGTTCATGTGACTTTTCAAAAGTGACAGGCATTTCAACAGTTCAACATCCAAGTGGAAACCAGTGATGGGTGGTTTATCTCAGGGGTCAATACTGGGACCAGTGCTCTTTAACACAACTGACAATAATCTGGCCCCATCCTCTTGACCTCAGCCCTTTAGATACCAACGAGCACTGTTTAAGTCCCCTTTCAGTCTTCTCTTCTCTAGCTGAACAGCCCCAGGTCCCCTCAGCCTTTGCTCAAAGAGATGCTGCAGCTCCTGAATCATCTTTGTAGCTTCTGCTGGAATTTCTCCAGCAGTTCCCTGCCCTTTTTGAAATGGGGGGCCCTGAACTGGACCCTGGGCTCCAGATGAGGCCCCAGCGGGCCAGAGCAGAGGAAGAGGATGGCCTCCCTCCATCTACAGTCACACTCTTTTGAATGTGCCCCAGAAGACCACTGGCCTTCCTGACCACACGAGCACCTTGTTGTCCTCCAGGACTCCCAGCTCTCTGCAGAGCTGCTTCCCAGCAGGTCAGCCCCTAGTGCAGGGGGGTATTTTTTCCTGAGGTACAGGACTTCACACTTGCCCTGGTTGAAGTTGATTAGTGTCACACTCTTTACCCGTGCAGTCATCTACAGAAATCCTGAAGTCTTAAATATATTGCTGTCCCCTGGCAAAGACAAATAGCACTGCCTCTCCAAGGAGTCCCCAAAGAAGGAACAAGAGCTGGGATTTTCATGGGAGTTACAGCCTCCCATCTCACAAAGCAAACACTTTTATTGTCTGCTTCACTCACAGCTTGAGCAGTTTCTCTCAAGTCTTCAACATGGAGCTCAGGTTTTCTTCTTGGAGATTCCATGCTTTCTTCTGCCTCCAGGTCTTTCAAAGCTTCCTGTTTGGTCCTGACCGCTGTCTCCAACTCACTGCCACAAGAGAAAGGAATAGTGTTGGTGTTTGAGTAGATGCATCCATCCAGCCCAGTCATCTGTCCACAGTGATATCCAAAGAGACCTCCAATTTCCAGGAGGGGAAGGGCCACAGGTATGCAAGACTACACCAGTATGGGGTCTGTGGTGTGATGTCAAGCACAAGCCCGGGCTGGGCAGGGAAACATCACCTTACCCCTTGACCCAGAAGCCCACCTATATTTGGAAAAATCTTTCCTTTGCATTTCCGTGCCCCCTCAAAGCATCCTATCAGCCTCACCAGACAGATGGTGAGAGGACAAACAAGTCAACCTGAGCAGCACAACCCAAGGGACACATTTTCACAGCAAGTTATAATGAGATCTGAAAACAGACCCCCAGGACCTCCACACCCTCAACACGGAGTAAAACCCCCAAATCAGGGTTCTGAAGGAACATGGCTCAGCACACAAGAAGCTTAAAGGAAAAGGAAGACCTGGGTTGGGTTGGAGAGGCTTTGGCCAGGAGCACAGGGTACAATTCATTGCATTAGAGAGAATTTCTCACCCACACACCTGATGCGTTTCTGCAGTCTCTGGCTTCGGGTTTGCAGCAAGTCCACCTGGGCCTCCAGCTCAGCTTTCTGGTCCTGGAGCTCTTCAAGGGACCTACGCAGCTGTCGGATGGACTCCAGGAGGCTGGCGTGCTCCTTCCTGTTCTCCTCTAGCCGGAGCTGAGAAGCAAGAGCAGCTTCCTAGGAGAAAGAGAACCCCACAATTCCCCTAACGTCAAAATAGAAGGCACACAACTTACAAGAGACTTGCTTCCTGCACAGGTCACAGGAGGTCCCAGAACTAGAAATGCACACACCAATCCTGGAAGAACAGGATTGTCTCTTCTTTTTGGCAAAGAATTCAGAGCTAATCAAACTCCCAGCAGGACAGCACTCCAGGCTGAAGCAGGGAGGGATTTTCAGCCTCAATTTGGAAGCTCCAGTTTGCTTTAAATCCGCAGTTCTAGTGCACTCCCCTCACCCCCAAAAGCAGCACAGCGCCTCTCTACAGCTAGGGCATACATACATCTCTTTCCAGCTCAGTCTGCCTGTCTTCATCCAGCAGCTGCTGCCTTTTCTTCCTCAGAGACTCCTCCTATACAGGGAAGAAAAAAGCAAGTATCAGAGCACAGACACTGCTGAGGCTGAGCAGCCTCAGCCATAAGGAGGTCAGGCCTAAGCCCATTTGAAAACAACTCAGGACTGTTGGCAGTTTTGCTTTATCCACACACAAGCTCCCCTCAGTCTGACTCGCCTGACTAAGGAGTTGCACTGATCTGGCTTTGATGTTCTTCATACGCTTTTCAAGCTCATTTTCCGAATCTTGGAGTTTTCTTTCCTGTACAGAGACACTGTGTTAAAGAAAATGGCACTAATTCCACGGGTGCCCCTTGTGTCCCTCTGGGCTGCAGAGGCACCAAGGTGGCACAGCACCCAGGCCATCCCCAAGCAGCAAAGTCACAAGAACCTGGTCGATGAGACCTTCTCCTCACCTTCTCCCTGTGCCTGTGCCGCAGTGCGGTCAGCTGCTCCTCCAGCTCTGCCTGCAGGGCCTTCACCTCCGCTTCGTGAAGCTGTCGGAGACGCGCCATCTCGCTTCGGAGGCCTTCCAGCAGCTCTGCTCTCTGCTTTCTCTCCTGTTTGTCCCAAAACACAAACGAGGAAGGCAGCAGAGTGAAGCACAGAGCTCTCCAGTGGCCAACATGAGCAGATAAGATGTGCCCCGTGAGGAGGGAGCCCATCTCACAGCAGCTCCTGAGCAAACACCAGACTCAGCCGATTCAAGCCCTTTGCTTACAGGGACAACACTGTTAAGGGAATGGCTCAAGAAAGAAGCCACAACCCACGAAACTGAGGATTTCTCACACCCTGCTGACAGCAGTTAGAAGCAGGAGGCAGAAAGCTTCCCAGAAGGGCACCTGCTGAATTTGGAATAAATCTCTCATACAGAAGTTCAAACACACATGGAAGTTGCCTGCACAGAGAACGTTTTGGCAGCTTATCCTTATAATCCAGCCCAAATTCAATTTGAGTCATGGTAACAATGCCCAGTTCTCCTGGGAGAACCGAGATTCCCAGTTTTTGTAGCCATTGCAGAAACAGGCATGTCCAGCAAACAGCAATGCCAGCCCAGCTGCACAAGCTACTGCTATCACCTCCCAAGGTCACTGCAGTCCCCCAGCAGTACCTCCTGCTCATACTGGTCTTGAATCCCTGCTAGGGCCTCCTGGTGCTCCTCTTTCATCCTTGCCATTTTCCTCTCATGGTCTTTTTCCACTTCCTGGCGTTTCTCTCTCAGAAGCTCACTGAGCTGCAGGGAGGACAAGCAAAGATGTTTGTGAGATGCACAACACTACAGTGCCCACCTGCTCCAGGACAGCAACCTCTCAAGAGCAGAGAGGACTGAAGTTTAAGAAAGCAGGAATAGCCTGTGGCCTGGGTAGCACAAGCAAGTGCCCCAGCGAAGTGAGATGCTGCAGGGCTGTCCTTTACCTTAAGGCACCACTGTCACCCCCAAGCAGGTGACGAGGACTCTCAGGCTTCACCACACCCCCAAGGTGAGAGGCTGAAGACCCTTCAGCAACCCAAGATGAATACTTACCTCGTGCTCATATTCTGTCACCCGATAGGCTTTTTGCTGCACTTTCTGCTCCGCTCTCTGCAAGTCTTCACGAAGCAGAGGATCTTCGCTGCTCTGAGCATCTCCTAGCTGGGAATGCAGGCTGGAAATGACCTGCCATGAAAGCCACCCACAGAGACTTGTCACCCTTCCCATGTGATCCATTTAGTGCTCTCCCACAGTGAGCAAGCAGCACAGCAGAGACTTGTGTGCACAGTCCCACCAGCCCCTCCTTGGAGCATATCCAAACACTGGCCCAGACCAGAACCACACACTGGGGACAGTGTGGGGAAAGAAATCATTTACATTTTAAGGAGACATCTTTTACCTTATGATGCTTCTCTTCTGCTGCAGATTTCAGCTGCTGGAGCTCACTCGCAAACTGTTTCTCAAGCTCTTCCACTGCCTAGAGGAAGCAATGCGAGACAGTCTGCTGGAAAACCTCTGTGTGGGGACAGGCCATGTGAAGTGCACTTGCAATTGACATGTATCCATAAGCATTGAAAACCAACAGTAATTGCCTTTCAAAACAGGTTTCATACAAGGTACCTTCACCTTCGAGGTTCTTTCCCTCCCAGGAGATCCCAAAGAATCTGTGCTGTGCTAGAAGAACTACAAACTGCCTCCATTCAAGGGACCCTCCCAAGGTTCTGCAAGACTAAAGCAGCAGCCACAGGGCTCTTCTGAAAGGGTGAAGTGGCTGGATTTCACTTGGCAGGGACACACAGGGATCTTTCTCTTCATTTCAGATGCAATATAGCCATTTAAATATTTGTTATTTAATCACCATTGACATGGAAGTTGGGGGAGGAATCCTCCCCACATCAGTCATGCCTCGCTCTTCCCTGTATGCTTTAAGGAGGCCATGATTATTTTATTTCATCTCAACTCTTCAGCATTGCAACACAAGCCAGGTCAGCATAAACAGCATGAGTCTGACCCTAGTTGGCAATTAACATCTCACCTTTTTCTTTTCCCTCTCTAATCTCTCCTTGAGCTCACTCAGGAACTGTTCCTTCTCTTGTTCCAGCCCCATCTTCTCTTTCTGCTGAGCCTCCTCCATCTCCAGCTTCATTTTCTCCAAAAGAAGCTGCTGCTGCCTCTCCAAGCTCTCCTTCTCCATCACCTGCTGGGATTCCCACTCTTCCCTTAGCTTCTGCAGCGTGACCTGTTGCTCTGCCCTGCTAGGTTTGCAACAAAAACAGATAGAAGTGAGTTAGGATTAAGCACTTCACCACTGGGCGCCATTGAGGAAGCACAGCTGAGAAAGGACACCACTATGGGGCAAGACATGGAAGCCAGAAGGAAGCAAGAATCACAGCCCAGATTCATGGTGTATCCACTAAAGCCTTGGAAATAAACAGTGAAGTAGCTGGGTGGAGACATGTCAACTAAGTGAAAAAGAAATAGCAGAACTTAAGTTCCCCAGTGTCTGCTTCTCCATCTTCTCTGACTGCTTCCACAGGCCTTAAGAGCCTGAGGCACCAGCTCAAACCAAGCCGCACTGCCAAGCCCGGCCATCCTTGGAGATACCATTACCCTTATCTACACAGGCCAGAGCTGGGCCTGCTCCAATATCACAGCAAGACCTTCCCCTTCAGGACACTGAAATGTCTATTCAGCAAAGTTTCATCAGGCCCAAGGAGCAGAGCTGTTACCATGAAGGTCCAGCAGTTCTGCTTGATCACCACCCAGCTCCCCTGCAGGTACAGCATCAGCCAGGGCCTCAGGCTCGCCACCAAGCCCAGGTACCAGCTGGGGGGTGAGGGTGGGTCAGGAGGGTAAGTACCTCTGCTTTGAGTGCTCTCTGCTGGCACAAGCTGCTTCCCTCCCAAACCAGCAGAGATTACACCCCTGGGATGGCAGCAAAACGTTTCACCTTATCCTTTCCTCCTCTGCCTCCATCTCTGAGGCAATTTTGGCTCGCAGCTTTGAGAGTCTCTCAGTTTCTTCCTTTCTGACACACAGCTCTTCCTCCTCAGAAACCTTCGCCAGATCTTCTTTTAGAGTCCTGAGAGATTAGCAGGCAGAAACCAAGAACAAAAAAAGGTTCAGACCATTATTTTCCTCCCTGCCTTCCAAAGATGGCTGCTGGCATGGGACACGCAGGCTTAAGCCAACTTCTGCAGCCCATTTTCAGAATGCACTATGTCATTACAGGTGGCACTTGGGTTATTTCTCCCCCCCAGATAGATAAAGTCAGCTCCTATTAAATGGAAGGAGATGCCAGCCAAGGTACCTGGACACATTAGCACATGTGTAAGCTTTGTATTTCCATATGACACTTTTTGCTACTGCATAAATGTTTTCCCTTCAGGTGCAGTTTCCGTGTCCCCCTTCACAGCCAAGACAGCATTCCCATGACATTTCCTATCAAGATACTGTTTCTGGCTGGCTCAGTGTGCTAAGAAGACAAGTATCAAGGCCGCCTCAAATAGAATACAAGCCTTAAGAGGAAAATCTCCCAAGAAAAAGGACACAGGTCCCAGAACTGTTCCACTCCCTGGATCGCTATTAGATCCTCAGGCTCTGTCTGGGTTTCACACAGACATCCATGTCCTAACTCCTTAAAGCCTTGTTTCGGAGTCCCTCTGTAAAACATGCAGTACTGGAGTTTAGATAGTTCCTCTGGGGTAACCTCATCTGCTCTAACACTCCAATTTCCAATCCTGTTACTAGCATTTAGCCCAGGATCTGAACCTCTGCCAGGTGGAAACGCTCCAAGTGCTGAACTGGAAACTTTCTGCAGGTGAGGCACAAGAGCCAGGTTTAGAGCTCCAAAAGCTGCATGTGAACCCAATCACAGCTCATCTTACAGGGGATAGGAAGATGTTTCCTTGTCTGTGTTGGAAAGCACATCCTGAGGCAGCCTGTGCTCTCCACACACAGCACAGAGAGCAATCACTTTTCATTGAAATGTGCTGATCCTCACACACAGGATGGTCTGTGCCAGGCAGAAAGGCCCATACTCCTCCTCCTCCTCCCAAAAAGCCACCTTCTTGCCTCCTTTGCCCACAGCCCTGCAAAGCAGCACCACTTCCAAGAAGGTGGCCTGTAACAGTACGAGCCTGTGACCACTTGCAGTGAGATCTCATCTAGGAAAGGCTCAGGGGAAAAATAGGGGGAGATGGAAGAAAAGACAGTACCTGAGGGATTTTTCTTTTTGCTGATGAAGCTTCTCAGCTTCCTCTTCCTGCTGCTTCACCTCCTCCTGGAATTGCTGAATTTTCTCCTGCTTTGTTTGCAATAAGTACATTTTCTCTTGCTCAAGCTCTGTCTCCAGCTCCTTAGCTATTTCCTCCAGGGATTCTTCACTCGGCTGGTTGAAGGACTGCTCGTGTTTGACCTCCTTCTCTGGTTGCCTACCAAAAAGAGAAGGCTCCTTTGGCAAAAGGGTGACACAAACTGAGTAACATGAAAGGAATGCCAACAGCCCCCCAGCCAGTATCAACTCCAAAGAAAAAAACATGTCATAGGCACCTTCTCTAGACATTTCACAGTCAGAGGGAAAGGACCCACGGAAAGCCACCAGACTGCAGCCATGGGCAGGGGCTGCAGAGCCCTCGCTGCCGAGCTCATGGGACATGAGAAAGAGCAGCATAGGTATGAACAGAGGCAGAAGAGAAGGTTGTTACTGAAAAGGAGTCTTCACAAGGCTGGTGTGGAACACACAGCATGTGCTCAGGGTTTTGAGGAGCAAATTGTCTCAAGGAACAGCTTGGGGCTGCCCCCACGTTGAGTCCCAGAGAAACTCAGGCTGAGAATTTATGAACCCCAGCAGCACTCAGGCCTCAAATAACTCATGTTTTGGCCCACTACAGCTCATCTTGCACAGGCAGCATGGCCTCACTTCTGGATCTAGTAGCTACAACCCCCTGGCTTTAGCTGCCCCAGCAGAGGCAGTCAGTCCCTGTTTGCAGCCCAGAGCCTGGCAGTGCCCTTCTGATAGACCAGGTATTTCTCTGCAATTGCCATCTGAAGCGCACAGGGAGTTAGCCAGCTCCAGCCAACAGAAAGCCCCGAGTGCTCCAAAAATTCAAAGCCAATCTGCTTCTAATTAGGTTTTTGCAGACAGAGCAGAAAAAAGTGTAAGGTTTGAGAGGCTGAAGGGGAAGGGAAAATGAAGATCTGCATAGGAACAAAGTTCTCATTCTTTGCTAGGGAAAGCTACAGCAGCAAGGTCTTGGTGTTCTCCAAGACCAGTAGCATAAGGTGGAGGGACTGGTGTTTTGACAGGAATTGGGGGAGTAATAGCCCCAGTGTTTTAGCCTTGAGTCAGAGGGAAAAGGTCAAGAGCACAACAAAAAAGGAAGGAGTAATTGGGGGCTGGAACAATCCTACACCCTCCTGGCCAACTGCAGAGATGGCTACAGGTGGGTGTCACTTATCAGGCTGCTCCACAAAGCAATTCAGCCATTTCCATGTTTTCATCCTGTTCTTCTTTTTGCCTGACTTATTTCTCAAAGAGATACGAGGCCAACACACACACACACACACACTCACACAACTCCATTCTTAACAGAAAGGGCGAGGCTCTGTGCTGGTCACAACATCAGAGGTTTCTTCTCCATCGCTTTGTCCTGGGAAACACCCTATTACCCCCCAGTTACATCTGCTGCTGTGTCATTTCCCATAGAGAGCAGAGTCAGCACAACCACTGTTACTGAGATGATCTCTCCCAGAGGAGCTCTGAGTACACAGGCCATTGATTTAGTACCGCAATAGAGCCCTGGTGTTTGCAGAGAGCCTGAGCTCCACCATCCTGTGCTCTGACCTTATTTTCTCCAAGCAACCAATAATCCCAGTGACTATAAAAACGGGGTGACTTGTTGGGATTCTGCTGTTCCTCCCTGATCCAGCCACCACTTGGGAAGGAGTCTGTGTGAAAGCATTTATCAGAGGAGTACAAACACTTAAACCTTGTTACTGACACTGGTAAGAAGGAGGCTTTTCCAAGGACAAAGCAAGGAGCTCCTTCTCCATCACAGGGAGCCCTGTGCCACAAACCCCAAGGCAGAGCTGCTGTTTTCACCCTCCCTGGCACAGAGTGCTTGGCACTCACCAGCCACACAGCTGTGTGGATTCACATACAGAGATGTTCTGGCTCTGCTGCACCCACCAAACAGCATCTCCTCACATGCCAGCTAAACACACCAGGCTCAGACACCACAGAGGGGAGTAAAGTGACCAAAGCAGGGACTCAAAAGAAGCCCTTACGCTTTCTGTGGGGCAGTGAGCTCCTCCGGATGGATTAGGTTATCCAGTGATCCCTCCTCCGGCTCCTGGGCTGCAGCCTCCTCCTGATTGGACTTTTCTAAAGCAAAACCCTTCTCTTCTGGAGTTTCACACACACTTTGATCCCCCTCACTTTGCAGCACAAGAAAAAAGTAACAGAAGAGATCAGCACAGAGCAGGTTCTAGTGGCTGCTGCAGGCAGACCAGACAGAGGGAAGACAGGATGCAATGGGCACCACGCCATGCCTGCCAACGGGACCTGGTTGTCCAACATGGGGCTGCCAAAGCTCCAAACCATCCCCACCTCCTCAAGCCCTGCCAGGCTAACGGGCAGCTGAGGATTTAATGGGTGTCAGACTCAAAGTACTGAATCCCTTTCCTGGATTATCCTTCCAAGTCCTTGGAGAATTTCCCCAGGATAAGCTGGCCCTATTAGCAACACTCACACTGTTGTCCAAAGTACAGATGGAGATCCTGGCAGGCATGTTTACATCTACAGTCCTACTTCATCTTGGGAGTATAAAGCCGAGACAAGGCAAGCACGAGCTAAGCTTTACAGGCAGAGAGGAAGAGAGGATGCAGAGCTGGGAAGCAGGTACCAAGTGATAAGACAACAATTCCTGCGGGTAGAACACATTTTCAGGGCTGTTCCTATGAACAGCTTCTATAAGAACAAGGCTGCGAATCCCAAGCGCACCCAGCCAGTCATTAAGATGGGCTGTAGCATCCTCTCTTCACAAGTTCTCCTGGCACAGGCAACAGCTTCTTGCTTGCCCGTGCCCCAGAGTATATGTAACTCTGCACAGAGGCTAAGAGTTTTGACACAATTCATCTACAAACACCACGTGCTGCAGCTCTCGGAGAGGTGAAGGGCTCAAGAGAGCATGGAGCTCACTGCTCAGCACACTGTCTCAACTGTTTTAAACAAGTTATCACAAAGAGGCTGAAAATAGCTCCCCCAGACAGTCTAGTCCTTGCAGTAACTAAGGATCTGGAAGCCAGCATTGCTCTTGGGGTGCACTCTAGAGTGAGTTGTCACACATCAGGATATAAAAAATAGTTAATGCTTACACCTGGTCAACCCAGGACTTGCTGGAGGCCACCCCTTTGGAAGGAAATGGAAGAGAACCCTTCACACCACAGCCGAACTCTGTCACCAGTAACAGGCACCTGCACCCATCACCTCTGCCCAGTGAAGAGCTGGCAGCCTAGCAGGACCAGTCCTGACAGAGTGGGGATGCCTCTCAACCAGACTGGTCTGTCACAGAAGACAGACCTTTGGGGTCCACCACGGGGCAACAGCCAGTGACTAAGTTAAACACCACAGGGCGCAACAACATTTAACAGGTTCAGACCATCTTGGCAAGAGCATGACTTATGCAGCCTTGCAGTCAGACAGCTGGAAGGGACAGAGAAGCCAGCTCCATATGTGGGGCAGTCATAAGGAGAGACAGCCAGTTTTGCTGCCCACCCAGCCAGAACCTGAAGCAAAGCTGAGATCTACTGAGACAGTACTAAGGAGGTGGCAGGTGAAGCAAGAGGTTTAGTGGGGGAAGACCCTGTGAGAAGCTGCAGCATCTCAGGGTGTTCTACAGGGGACACCCAAACAGGTTACAGTGAGCACGGCAGCGCAGGGGACAGACAAGGTGGGAAAGCAATTCAGGACTAGAACTGCCTACACCTCTCTCGTCGCTCTCTTCGTACCATACCTCTCAGCAGCTTCTGTTCTTTTGCTTTGCTCTTCCTCTACACTGGCTTTGCTTTGGTCTCTTTCCTCTTCTCCCAGCTCCTGGGCCTGCAGGTAAAAGCAAACAGCGTGGAGTTTGCCAGCTCCTTCCCCATCAAAGGGCCTTAGGGTGGTTCAGCTGAAGGGCAGCACTGCTCCAGTCCAGCACATCAGCACTGAGCCAAGAGCATCCATCCACAGGCTGCTCCAGGAGATCCAGCTGAACCAGCAGCCTCCTCTCCCACTGGTCTCAAAACATCTGAGGGAACACCTTACAGGAACAGCTCCAGCAGCACAACCAAGAGGCCAGGAAGCTCAGCTCTCCAGGCTGGGCTAGGTCATGCTCTGGGGTGCCTTTTTCCATACAGAAGATAAACTCCCTGCCAGCACTCAGCACTTCGGGATTTCCTCCCCCACCCCTCAGAGGTCACCTTGGATACTTAACTAACACCTCTCTGAAAAGTATAACAAAGCCTCCTAAAACAAACAGGAATGTCACACATGAAAACAAAACAGTGTGCTGTGGCCACAAAGCAAATTGATATATTGGCTGTGACTGGAATCACAGGAGGACTCGGTCCTGCCCCATGTCCTAGAGCTCAGACACAGGCAGCTCCCACGCAGTCACACCTGCCCAGCCATCTCCAACCTCTTGCTCCACAGCACATGGGCTCAGGTGCTGCCATAGAAGCCAGCCCCCTTGGGAACACAGTCTGAGCCACTTCAGCTGACATATTTATGACAGTAAATAGGAATAGCAAATATTTGCATGTGAGTCACTCAAGCTGCTCCTTCCTCCCCCTGCCAGGCACAAGTCCCTGCAGCAGGTACACACAAAAACCCTCTGGACCTCCCCCAGGGAGGGGACAAACCTCCCTCTTCGAGCTCATGAGGAAGCAGAAAGGGCTCTTCCTCCCTGCTAAGGCTTCTGGTCCCCAGGAAAGCAGCCCATTCATAAACTCTTGGGGACCACAGAAGCAGCAGGTGAGCTCAGCCCTTGCCATGTGGGAGCATATCATGGAGCAGGGCCAAAATAACACCAAATTAAACCAGCAGTAATTTATACAAACCTTCAGTAGAGCAAACAGCAGAAGGATTCCCGGCAAGTGCTGTCACCTTCCATCACATCAGCCTGGTCAGAGCTCTCTCCCTCCCAGCCTCCCTCCTGCCCCGCTGTAAATAATGACTCCAATTCCCCAGAACCAAGGAGCTCAGCAAAGGTTTCCTGCCTCAAAATGGGCTCTGTTACCGCTGCCTGTGACAGGAAGGAAGCCTGAGAAATGGAGAAGGAGATCTTCCTGGGAACAGGGATAACTGATCCCACAGTAGCACTGCTGAGCCTGTGCGCGGGACCACTGCTGCCTCTCCTGGCCCACACACCTTCCCAGGAGGGGCAGGTCCCTCCTCAGAAACCACAGGCTGCAGGAATCTCAGCACACATTTGAGAAGGTGAAGATAGCACCTGCCTGATGGAACAAGGGCTGATTTTAAGCTTTGTTTGTGAAGTTAGAGTTCCTTGCCTCTGTTGCCTTAGGAGGATCCCCAGTACTGCAGGCAGCCTGCTTTTCTGCCCAGCTTCAACACCAGGTTGTATCCCACAGAGGGCATCTCACATGCTGCTAGTACAGAGCCAGACTGGTGTCCCTGGGAAGGCAGGATGACACATTACAGGCCATCTCCTCCCAAGGGACCTCGGCAGCATCTCTTCCATGGCCTCCGCATACAGCAGCTTGGCTTGCACACCTGCTTCCAGCTCCTCACACCATTCCCCCACAGCACAGGGCCGGTGAAGCGGGATGCTAGCACTGGAAATGCCCGTTAAGCCAAGGGTGAAAGGAGCAGCCAGGTCTATTGGCAAGCAGCCCCCTCAGCCTCCACAACCTCCAGCCAGGACAGACTAACTGAAACCCCCCAATACTGCACTCAGAGTTGACAGAGGTGGTCTTTTTTTAAACCAAAAAAAAATAAAAGCTACCAGACTATTTTGCCAACATATGCAAAGCAAGGCAAGCTCACTACATGGACAAACACATTCCTGCAAGCCAGAAACTCACTCCAGACTAGCCTCTGGCTGCCAACACAAAAGAGCAGCTGCAGAGCTGCAGGGGCACCATTTCAAACCCACCCCTCTCCTCAAGACAGGGCTGCAATGAACTCCCAGCGCGGCTGCTCCAACAAGACATTTGTATGCACAGTAACTGCCACAGCAAAGGGGAGAGGGGAAGAACACAGCAGGCATGTGTTTTGTTTTCCCTTTGCATCTGATTGTGCTCATTATCAGGCATAAGAGGACAGGTGTATTCTCCAGGCACCACCTCACAAACCAGCTTGCTCCTCTCCACCAGGCAGGTGGAGAGTTTGCTACTCGAGGTCTCCTCCAGTGCAGCTGATCAACTCAATCAGAACAAGGCCCAGTTAGCCCCAGCTGGAGCCTGACCCTCCACCTCCCTGTGCTCCTCCAGCCAAAACACCCCCATGGGCTGAGATGCTGCAGGAGAGGGGCAGCTAGGAGGGCTCCACAGAAACTGTAGGGCCAAGGAAGTCAACTCAGTAACACATCAAGAAGGCAAAGGTAAAGCCTCAAGACACACAGCAACCTTCTCAGTGAAAGCTGCCCCATCATAGCTACACCCTGTTCTTCCTATGTCCCCTCAGCCCAGATGTGTGTGTACACATACTCTCCTTCATACACCAGACTCACTGGAAAGAGCCTATTTACCCCCCTACATGAGGGCAGGCAAGACAACCAAACACTTATCTATAAGGTTCCCTACACCAAAATGTGCCAGAGGGAGCTAACTCACTTTTCTTCCCAGTTATGCTATCATGGTCTGCTACACAAAACATCCCCATCTGCTTAAAAGAAATAACAGAACAAGTTACTCAAAAAGTAGTAGAGGAAGACTCTGTTTCTTAACATTCCCAGGAAGGCCTTTTGTCTATGCTCTAACCCCTAACACACCACTTGTGTTTGCCTCTGCAAAGCCTCTGTGCAGAGAGGATCCCTGGGATTCCTGCACCACACCACAGTGCTTTACCCTGGCCCTTCCACAGACTGCTCCCTCACCACAGACACAGCACTTACCTTGCACATGGGGCTGCCCAGAACAGGAGACAGAGCCCCTACATCCAGTACCTGCTCAGAAAGCTGACTCTGGAAGCCCTAAAGAAGGAAGCAGAAAAGGATCAGCATCTGATGGGCAGGCGCAGGTCTTCCCAGAAATCCTGAGACAATAGACCAAAATCCCAACACGTCTTGGAATCCACACTCACCAACCCACTGACAGCAAGTCTTTTGTAACACTGGATATTGGAGCAAGCACAGAGGTTTACAGGACACAGGAGAGGTTACACCAAGACTCCGGCCTGCATCCAAGCATAGGTCACATCTGTGCTGCAGGCAGATGGCTCTGGTAGCAGCTTGCCCAGCAGCAAGGTGGATTTTAGCTTTCCTGAGGTGCAGAGGCACAGGCAGGAGGGTTACACAGAGCTACCCGCTGGGATGATGGCAGACAGGGCACTCAGGACATCAGGACTCCCTGTCCAGCAGCAGTGTACAGCACAGGAGCTCCTTCCACCGTGGAAGCCCTCCTCGCAAGGCCAGGGGACAGCAACACCACCCAGAGAGACACCAGTGTGACACACAGTACACCCAAAGCAAACAGCAGATCTTCCTCCAGCCTCTACTGCTCTCATTTCTGAAACACTTCCTCCCTCCTGATTTTCTGAGGTTTTTTCTCCACCTAAAAGCTAGCTCCTGTAAGTTGACCACAAGCTATCTGCTTCTCTTCCTGGCATAGTCTCCAGGGGTCATTGCACACACCCCCACAAGCAAGTGCTACCAAAGGTATTGTGTGAGGCAGCAGACACTTGCCAACACATAAGCTTGTGCTCACACAGATAAATAATGATATTCTCAGCCATTTGCTGGCCGTGGTGCCCCTGCTCTCACTGGCAGATGGCACTGGCAGCTTCCTGTGGAGAGGAAGAGATGCTGATGGGCATCTCCCCCCAACTCAGGGCTCCCCTCCTGCATGTTCTCCCTCTGGGATCTTCAGGAGCCAGCTCTCCCAGCCACTTTGACTCCCCTTAGGAAAAAGCTGCCAAGTGCCTTCAAGCAGTATTTCAACACTGCTTATTATTTTCCTTTTTGTAATTATCTGAGCACAGTCCCAGCTCTAAGCAACCTACTTCTCAGGGCTATCACCTCACCCACAGACAGAGCCCACTAAGCACAGGACAGCATCACTGGCCCCTGACAGGGCTCTAAGGTCATCGCTTACCAGTTCAGGACTGCAAGAGGGGCATAGACTCACCAGAGGCTGAATCAGCTCACGGGCCAAGTGGTTAAAGACTTGCAGGTCCTCCCCACAGTTGCTGGTCTCTGATGCCTTCGAAAGCTGAGAGAAGATGTGTATTAGAGCCTGTACATGTCTCACCCCTGCAGCTTCACCCAAGCATTTCCAACAAGATGACAAATGCCAACAGGAAGGCAAATGTGGCCTTTAAGGAAGAGGTGGTTGAATAGCAGAAGACAGACATCAAGGGTGTGACTCACAAGACAAGCACAAAACACCACTTCACATAGATAAGGAGCAGGGAAGAAGGGCAGGGGCAGGAGAAGGGACTGGGGAGGGTAGAGAAGTGCTCTTCAAACATCTTTTATAAAGGGTGCTTGCTTACTCTCATCTGTTCTTCCTGCAGGGATCTGCATCTCAGAGCTCCCCAGGCCACCACACAAAGGGACAGAGCCACACAGAACAGCGTGAGGATCTTAAAAGGACTTTAGGAGTACAACCAGGACAGAACCCACCTGCACCTTGGGACACTCCATGGTGGCTCTCCTGCCAGAGACCACACAATTAAACACCCTCTAACTGCTGCAGTTGCCTGTTCCCCAGTCCTCCTGGAGAGCACTGGGAGGAACTGTGCTTCAACTCCAGCTAGAGCTCCGGAGCCGGGCTGGAGGTACAATCCCTCCACATTCTAACCTCACACGTCCTTCTGGAGCCACAGCTGGCAGCTCGCTTATGCTTCTGCCCCATCCCCACGTAAGCTGAGAGAAACAACAGAAGGAGAGGCACAAAGCAGCATGGACAGCTGGGCTTGGTGTGAACCTCCGTACCAAACCTGCTCGCTTAGTACAGATGGCAGCACCGAAAGCTGAGACATTTCTCCTCCAAGAGTTGAAACGTGCGTCACAGTTCGGGGGTTTTTGCCTGTCGGTTGCTTTGGACAGCACTTTGTGGATGCTCACAGGAAGCATTTCCTGGCTCGGCACTGAAGATCCCAGTCTGGGGGATTCAGAGCACTTGTGCCCCCCCAGGAACACCCCGCTGGTGAGGGAAGCACTTACACTGACTTCACACAAAACAAGGAATTGCTTAAAGAGCTTTCCTGACTCAGGGCCTTGCAAAACCACAGGAACAGCCACTGCCACACCAACCCCAGCAGGTCTCTTACTTTGCCAGCATCCAGCCTGCTGTCTGTTTGCAGCTCCTCTGCTGCTTCTTCCCTCATTTCAGTCACTATCTTGTCACCAAGAGACACAGCATCGATGGTGGCAGCCAGGCTGGACAGGTCATCTGCCCCAGCAGCCGGAGATACAGCTCTAGGTTGCCCAGGACCACTGAGCACATCCGTCCCTGCTGTGCTCCTTTCCCCCAGAGACTGGGGCAGCTCCTCAGCTGCAAAGATGTCACCTTCCACCTCAGCATCTTTCTTGCCCAGTGGTTCGTCCCCACCAAGTTCCCCACTAAGGTCCTCCTTGTTCTGGCCAGACAAGCTACTGTCAGCATCTCCAGGAAGGACTTGATCCAGAGTGGGAAGGCATGCAGCACCAGAATCCAAGGAAGAATCTGCCTTTTCTTCAGCATGTCTTGACTTTAAAGACTCCTTCTAGGCAGAAGTCAAACACAGTTAGAGCCACAACAGTCTTTATCCCCTCTCCAGGACAGAAATAGCACAGGTTCTACAGCAAGAAGCAAAACTGCAAAGCTTTGGGTGACCTCAAGACAAGTTTCATTTTTTCTTTTCCAAAGGCCCCTTTCAAAGGCACAGAACTTCACTGACTCGAACACACTTACTTCCTGGGCTCAGATTTTATTTTTTTTTCCAGCTCTGTTGCTATTTTATTCCTGAGGTCTGAGCAGATAGGAGTTGGCAGTGGCTGCTGCAGCACCCACCAGTCCCCAGGAGCACCCTACACGCCCTGCAGTAGGGCCATCTATGCTTCCACAGGATGAAAGTTTGTGAAACTACTACTGGACAACTCGCTTCTGCCTGGAATTATAAGGAGAGAAGAATAGGCAGGGTGCCACCTTCCAACAGGACAAACTTGAGGACAGGCACTGATTTAAGCCACTGCTCTGAGCTCAGAGGCAGACCATGACCAGAGCAAGAACCAGCAGAATGCACTGGCCTTGGGAAGAGACAATCCCAAATGAAAGCTTAGTCACCCAAAGGTTCAACAGCCTCTGCCAGCAGCAGGGAGGCCACAGAACTCACAGTGAGGAGTGCAATAGCCAGGAGGGAGCAGGAAAAGGTTCCCTCATCAGTATGCAAACAAAACCCCTCGCACGTCCCACTTTCTCACTGTTTTATTAATGCCAGGGTGTCTTGTCAAACATTAGCTGCATCCTGTGTACAGCGTGTACCATCCACAAACCGCATATTTTAACGATGTATTTTTAACAAAGTGCAACTGGAACCCTGTCAGCTTTAAACCCAGAGCCACAGCAAACTGAAAGTACATCTTCTGGCACATCGCTTGTCCCAGAGACCTTCTCAGGGCCTAGAGAGCCATCCATCAAAACAGAGAGGAGGACAGGCAAATCCAACCATGCAGTACTCCCCCAAAACCTGCAGTTCAGAGCCTCACCTGCAGTTTCCCCAAATAATAAATGAGAGCTTCTGCCCCCTTTCCAGTTTGGTGTGGCAAGGGTCACAGCCAGCCCACTGCATCATAGCCACCCACACAAGGCTCTCTGCAAAGGCCTTGATAACATCTTTATTCCAGAACCCAGAAAAACATGTTCAAGGTGCATTACTCCAGCAGAGGACTCCTCATTGTTCTCCCTTTAGCCTGGGGAGGAGGGCATAAGGAAAGCTGGGCTTCCGTGTGGACAGACTTGGTTCCAAGCTTTCCCAAGGACCTCTCTCGGGGACATCTGAGAGTGCCCCAAGCCAAGCGAGACCAACCAGGATCCTTAGGCTTCAGAAGAGCACTTTAGTAATTCCCTTTGGGGAGCACACACACCACAACAGAATGTACCAACAATACCAGTGATGTGCTCCCCAGGTTCAGGCAGCTCTCAGGCACAGAGAAGGTTCTGTTTGCCAGACCTCGGCTGGGTCGTCTTTGCCCTCATCTTTTAACACCTCTCCCTGCGCACATAGTACTTTTACCAGCAAGAGAAACAAGCCAAGCAGCAACCAGATCCACACCACACCACTAGAAGCTGCCTACTGCATACAAAGCTGTGGTGACATCACACAAGCAGGACTGATCTTAGAGCCACTCATCACCTCTCTCAGGCTGCCAGCTTCCTCCATGGGACTCCTGTGGTGCTGGAGATCAGCTTCAGCAGCATCAGCTAATCTGCTGACACCATGTTCCTCCTCTGCTTTGCTGCTCACCTGGTGGGGGGGGGTAACATCCACTACCAGAAGTCCTCACACCACCCTTCCCAGCTGGTAGTGTCCCCAGCTGTGACAGGCCACCACCCTGCTGAAAACTCTCCAGCCTTACACTGGAGCTCACAGCCCAACCTTCCCAAACATCAACCTTCCTACACTCTGAGCTGGCCAGCAGGACCAAGCAGTGGTAAAGGAGAGAGCTCACAACGCTACGTGAGTCAGGCCTCCCCATGGCCATGTCCCACTGCAGCAGTTCTCAGCGCAGGGAGAGCAGCAGCCCTTCCTCTCACCATCCCTGTGGCGGTATTTTATGGATGCCTTCGCTTCCTGGGAGCCAGCAGCACTGCTTCCTGCACACACTTCTCTAACACCCAAGCGGTGTCATGCACTGTTTATTTACAGAGGCAGCTCCCTCTCACACCTCTCCATCTGGTAAGGAACCCTCGTGTGGTAATTCCCCACCACAGAACAGACCCCTTGGCCTCCCAGTTCCTACCCAGAGACTGACCTATACAGGAGGCCAAGCACTGCACTTACCAAGCAGCAAACACTACATCAGGGATCACTTCTGCTGCCCTTAGACCCTCTCCCCAGACACCCAGAAGTACTTCTACACCCTGTACCTCCTCTTACCCCTTCCAGCAGTAGCTCCAAGCTCTCTTTTTTTATTATTATTTAGAGCAGAGTCTCACACATCCACAGCAACTATTCCATCACAGGAACTCAGGAGGCCAGCGAGCTGGGTTCAGGCAATAGCTAACCCCAGGAGCAGCCAAGCAAACCAAGCTGCCCTCAAAGAGGCTCTTTCCAGAACTACATTCAAACTACACATAAACCTCACACCTCCAGCAAGTACTCCAGCACCTGACTTAGGTTTCATTCTCAGTGCCTGTTCCCCAGTTAACTTACTGCTCACTCCAGAGGAGCCCACTCAAGAGGGCTGCATTTCTGTTCATCTCCTCCCTGCCCCCAGGAGCTCACCCCACCTTTGATGCTGCCTCCACCCTCAGCCATCCTTGTGGCTCTGCAAGGCACCAAAACCAAGCAGCTATTTCCTTCGAACACAGGTCTCCAGCCCTGCCGCCCAGGCTACAGGAAGGCAGGTTCTTCCATGCCCTAACCCTATCACACTTAGGTTCCCCCTCTTGAGGGCTTGCTGGATGAACCCTTTCCTTCCCTCGGTTTTATAAGGGAACAGGAGAAAGGCTGGGGCTGCATTTCGTTCATGGGAACGCCTTTCTACTGCCACCTCATGGAACTGCGAGGGAATTTATATTTTCCAGTGGGGCAGTAAGGTCTCACCAGGACTAAGATATTACCCATCTGGGCTCGCAGAGCCTGGCTGTTGGGTAGCAATTGCCATTCTGTAGTAGATTCCCAAGGCCCTGTCACAGCACTGAAATGCCAAGGCTGCTCTTTGTTCCTGGACACATGAACATTTCAGTGCCAAATTAGACCCTGACAGACTACTGCTTGTTGTTTGGAGTTGGGACTTGCCTTTTCATATCCACTTTAGCATAAGCCTCTGCAGTTTCTGCCCAGTGCTCTGAACAGGTTTTCCTAAGTACTTCACAGCTTAATTTCCGTATGCTGTGAAAAGGAAAATGCTGTAAGACACTTTAGGAGAAATTTATTTGCCTTTCAGATGCTGGAACAGACTTTTCAAAGCGGTAAGAAGGGATTAGTGTCAGTGCAAACAGTCGGGCCCTATCACCAGAGCTGCTTGCAGAGCACTTCCCATTGTGTCCTCGTCATCCTAAGCCTGATCAGCAGGAAGAAGGCACAGGGGGAAGGTGCACCCCCGCAGGGACAGCAGAGCATCTGCACCGGGCCACGGGTTTGCTCAGCTCCTTGCTGACACTGCCCAAACCAGGGAATGTGTCAGCAGCACAAACAAGCAGGTTTTGGGTTGTCACAGCAGAGTGGCCACGTGGCATTTCAAGATCCTTGTGGAACTGTGTGCCCGAACAGCATTTCCAGACTACAGTTCCCAGGGCCACCACCGCAGCTTCTGCTACCAATGAGCCTTCTTTCTACACACACTGGAAAAGCCAAGAAAGCAGCAACAAGCAAGCAAACCATGCCCCTTCCTCAATAATCCTTCCTCCTGCAGCAAGCACAAGGCACCTCTGATCTGAGGCCGTCTCCTTTCTGCTGTACCGTGGAGGAACCGTTTTCCAGCTTGTCCATAGCACCTACACAGCTCTTTATTCATTCATTCAAAAAGGAAGAGAGCTCCACCCTGTGCACAGATGCCAACTCCTCAAATGCCTCTACCAAGCTGCAAGCATTCTCCTTCAAGCCCAAACCTATCTTCAACACAGGGACCAGAACTGCTGTGCCCTCCACACCATCCGGCTTCTCACCTGCCCCCCCCAGCCCTGCCACCATCCTTCCCCTCCATCCATCTGCTCCAGGCTGTCCCTGCTCACAACCACCACACACAACCCTCCCCTCCAGCACCTCTCCCACATCTCCTGCTGTCTTACCTCGGAGTCAAAGCTGCCTCCCAGGGCGCTGACATCCACGTGCAGGTTTTTGAACAGTCTTGCTGTTCCACGGAGACTCTAAAGTTATTAAAAAAACCCAAAAATATTGCCAACATTAAGTTCTGATCTGCACAAACCCACAGGAGGAACTGGAGGTTCCTAGTCAGTAAAATAATGCAGCAGAGCCACAGCAATACAAGGCAATGAGCCTACAGCCAGTTCATTTTGGAAATAAATTGTGGCAGACATCGATTTATAGGGGGTACCATGAGAAAACAGCATTAGATGCTTTTTGGTGACCACACAACACAGATGAAAGAGCACAAATTAAGGCCTGGACTCAAATGGAACAGCAATGACCAGTCAGTTATTACCAGGGGAGAATCAGTTTTTTCATTCCTTGAGGCTTCATGCACACGTTATGAGCCAAGGCACAGAAGGTACCTCATTCTCACTTTCTTCCTCTTCATTTCTCCCTTTATCTGGAGCCACTGTGTTCAAGGAGCTCTTCTCTTCACAGACCAAGCCCAGCAAGGTCTTGGTCGGGCTGGCGGGTTTACAGGTCTCTGGGTGCTGTGAAGTCAGAGAGAGGGAAGTGAGAGGACAGCCAGAGAGAGAGAGGGGAGACACTAACCCACTGAAACATCACCCAGGAAACGGCTGGGTCCTGCAAAGGTGCTCAGAGGGGTGGTGTTCCCCTGTTCTGCAGGGCTACATCAAGCTAGGAGGTGACATTCTTTAAGGCCACGCTTTCCCTTACACCAGAGGGGCTCCTGCCCTACAGGAGCACCTCTGCAAAACCTGCCTGGGCCTCAAAGCACCAATTCAGTCAAGACCATAATAAAGCAAAGCTCCGAAATCCCAAGTGCCATGACTTAACTCAGCAAGAAGAAAACCTTCCATGAAGGGGTTGATTCACATGATGTTTTGCACATCTGTTGTTTTCTCCTTTAAAAGATCAATTTGTTTCCCCTTCACTTGTTTCCTTGACCTACAGGTCACATTCTATAAATAATGACTGACACAACTGTCAATCTCACATCCATCCAGAAAGCCCTTCTTGAAGTTTTTCTCTTCTCAGCAAATAGTTGAGTGGAAATATTTGCTCGATTACGCTATCTGTACTGCACGTCAGGGTTCAGTTGGACACAAATCAGAGTTCTACTAAAGTGAACTTAACAGACTTCCCCCCATCCACAAGAGTAACTGAAATATTTATTTATATTTGCTAAATGTAACAGAAGGAAGCTCATCATAAACTTAGCATGGACTCCCTAGAAATAGCAAAAGGAAAGAAAAGTATGGTGAAAGATAAGGGGTTTTTTAGCAAACCAAAGTATTTCGAAACTGACAAGACATCACACATTCTGTCATTTAAGATTTCAGTTACCATGAGGCCCATGACCTACAGAGCATGCTTCCCAGGACACTTTGCAGGAGTAGACAGAGCCTTACCTGCATCCCTGCTTTGGCCACAAGGCTGGACTCCACCGAGCTGTTCACCTCGGAGTTGAGTGACCCGCCGAGGATGCCAGCTGGAGATGCCGCATGGCCACGCAGAGGAGCGAGGGTCCCCAGGGGCAGCTGGACAGGGGCAAGCTGGGTGCCTGAGGCCTGAGCAGGTAGAAGGGACAGTCTGACAAGAGAGCTGGGGTGAGAGCGAGAATCCCCTCCCCTGGGCAAGCACTGAACTGAATACTGAACCCACCATCACCAAAAAAAGCTGCTCCTCAGACCCACACCCAGTAACCACCAGCACATGAGACACAAAGAACAGCAGTTTGATGTACTCACACATTTTGTCTTCTGAAGACCTATCTGCCTATGGCAAGTTACTTTACAGCACAAAAACCAAAGGAAGAGAACAGCAACAGCCACACTAGCTCCCACTTCTGCATGCTCACAGCACCCTCAGGGAAGGGCTCTTGCCCACCATGACACACCACAGGCAAACTGGGCAGCTTGGCCACTCTTCTCCCTGCTACTCTGTGAAACAGGTGAAGCAGAAAGCACTCCGATGGCAAGAAGCCTCCTACTCTCCCCAGGCTGCAATTACCACTTCTTTTTAGACCAAAATCCAGGCTGATTCCTCACCTTACACCAGTGGAAGAGCTACGGGCAGCAGAAAGCAGCTCTGCTGCAGCACATCCATAAGGAGCTCCTTCCAAAGCCTCATCAAGAGCCCTGGGAGCCATCCAAGATCTTCACCTCTGAGCAACACTCACCCAACATCAACTTATCTTCACCCAGAAATGTGACCATTTGTGGCTGGCTGTGCAGAATTCCCAAAGGGAACTCCTCAGGGCCCGTGTGCATTCACAACTCCCAGCTCCTCTACTCTGTGTCTATACAAGGTTAGAGACTGAACACGGAGTTAATTCACTCGCGCACTGAGGGGTGGGGAGATAAATACACACTGATCCTTCTTCCACCAAGTCACTGCCACAGCAATGGCAACAGAATAAATCACACATTCTGGGCTTCACTAATGATTTTCTACAGATGGCCATTAACTCCATGTATGGAGCAGAGGATATTAGCTGTCCTTCAAAGGTAAACTCACTTCCATCAGGCTAATGGAAACTTCCAGGATAATCTGCAGTTTAGCTGATATTTATAGTCCTAGTTCTTACCAGCAAACTGAGTACAGCCACATGCTGGCCATTACCAACCTGAGGTGGCAATCTGGTGGAGCCACAGCTGGGAACCAGCACCACTCAAGCAAAGCAATACACACTACACACATCAACCTTTCAGTAAGAGCTTGTTTGGGTTTTCTCCTCCAGAAGAGGAGATTTGAGTTCTTATTAAATTGAAGCACTTACTTATGGACAAAGACAAAACAAGACGGAAAATTCTTCTCACTGAAGGGATAGGATCCCCTTATAGGCAGAGGGAAAAATTTTGGGCAAAACAGAGCCAAATGGTCCAGTGATTCAGATGAAGAGGAGAAAGGTGTATTTGCAGATGGGCTCATCACACCTGGAGGTCTGTACTCAGACAAGTCAATACTGCACCCACACACAAAACAACAGCCTGTAACCAGGAGGAACACTCCTCCTTTTGTTTGAAAAGGCTAATTCGAACTTGTTCCCATTTTTCTCTCATTTAAGAGGGAACAGGGTCCCTTTCTCAAGGTACTAGCCATGGGTGCAGTAGAGCTGGCTGCAGCTTCCAGTTACTTACATCACCTTAACCAAGTCATCTCCTCTGGGTCTTGAGATTTAGCAAGCATTAAGCTACTAATAGCTTGTTAATTCCTGCCCCTCAATTTCAATTGTGGGGACCCAGGGAGAAGGCTGGCTTTGTAGCATGCTTGCTACAAGGAGTCTCAGAGGCACAATTAAAGGTGACTTTGTGTTGCCATCCCGCTTGACTTACTGCCCATCACCTGCTTTGAGTTCAGAAGGCACATACATCCTTGCAAAGCTGACACAAGGTGTGAATTGGGCAGTGTTTGCCACACAAGGATGACCTCAAACAAGGCTCTCTCAAGCCATCTCCTGAGCTTTAGAAAAACCACTGTAACTAATGCCACATCTGCATGGGACTTCAAACAGATCGGTTTTGCCCTTCTCTCCTGAGGCTTAGCTTAGAAATGAAGTTTCACAATCTCAACTCTCCAAGAATTTTTACAATGGAAAGGTCACTACAAAGGACTTAGTCCTACCTTATTCCCGCCTGCTCCTCCACCAACATCTATTTTGCTCCACCTCCCCATGGTTTCTCTGCTGTGGGGCATCTCCACTTCCACGTGCTGACAGAGACTCTTGCTTCCCTGGCACTCAGCCTGCAAACCTGCTGTGACTGTCTCTCCCCACACCCTGAGAGACTGATCTGTCCTTCCATCTCCTCTCTTTGCTTCTTCTTGTGCTCCAGCACCATTAGGCTTCTGGGCAGTGTATTTCCCACCAAAATCCATGGGTTTGGGTTCTGGCTCGTGGCACAATTTTGTATCCTCAGAGCTACACTCCCTCTCTGACTTCAGGCCAGGACTCAGTATCTGAGCCGAGGATGGCCCCAGGAAGGGGTGAGGCAGGAAAGGCTCTTCTGCAATGGAGTACACATCCTTCTCTTTCCCAGACTGATGGTGTGGAGAGAAGTGAGGGCTCCCTCCTGGTCCCTGGGCTGCGTTATTGTTATGAGAACTGGCTGATTCGCTGCCATCCTGCTCTGGTACCAAACTGCTGCCTTCATCACCTCTCCAACCATTTTTAGCGGATGAAAACATACGTTTTGAGGTAGCTTCCACGTTGATTCCTCTCATCACATCTGCCCCTTGGGGCAGTGTATTTCTGATCTCACAAGGGACTGCAGAGCAGCTCTCCAGCACACCATTGTCACCATCTACTTCTGCATCTATGTCCAGCAGCTCCATCTGCTCTAAACCCTCTCTCTCAGGTCTGCTGGTGGCCTCACTGCTCTCGGGCAGGTTGATGGGTTGACCCAAGGCCTCATCTCTGACTTTCCTCTCAGATACTTTGCTGTGTGATCTCAGCTCTTCCTGAGCATACAGGGCATCAGCCACCTCCTGCAAACTCCAGTCATCTGCTGGACTGGCATCAGAAAGAGTCCTTTCATTGTTCCTGTGGTACAAGTTTTCTTTTTCTCTGGCTTGCAATATGCCTGGACTTCTTTCTACAGCCCCATCTGGTCCTGTAGATTTCTCTCTGACCAAGGGGCAATGATCAGGCTTAAGGACAAACTCACCCATCAGATCTTCCATGTGCCACTTGTCTGTCTGCTCTTCAAAGAGCAGGATGCTGTCTTCCGAGGCATCTAGCACAGCTTTCAGCTTCTCAAAGTCTTGTGAATAGGTTTGCTTTGATATACACAGAAGTTGCACTGGTGGCCTAACCTCTAAACCACCAGACTGCGAGTCAGAGGAGTCAAAACAAAGCTTTTCTTGCATTTCATAAGGTGTGCGTTGGTCCTGGTCGATGTCTATATCGGAGCTGCTGGAAGAGAGGCCTTTTTCTAAAGTGTTCTCTGCATCAGGTAATGTCTTGCACAGGCTGCTGACCTTGGAAGCAAGGAGGGGAGGCAGTTTGTTTGGCCACGTGCCTCCAAATATTCTCCTCAAGTCACTTATGCCTGATGGTCTGCCTTTGCCTTCATCTCTAATCTGGCTATCTGGATCTGGCTCAGGACTCCCCTGCCCAAGGGCCAGAACGGCAGAGGGCATTTGACAGAAGGACATTGAAGGGAGATTGCCTGGCTGCATATTCCAAGTAGATAAACATAAGTAAATAACTGAAGTACATTGCATATTACTATATATACCCTTATCTGAAGTGGAGGTGTCTACTTTATTTAATGCACAATGTGGTATATAAATAACTATGCACTTTTGACTACTTGAAATTACATATATATATTAAAAAAAAGCTCAGCCTGACAGCTGGAAGCTGAGTTCAAGAGGACTATGCCTCAAGCAACAACACAAAGCACCATTTTTCCCCATGGAGATTTATCTCATTACTGGGCTAATGGAAGGTAGGAATTATTCACTATCACTTAAGATAAAGGCCATTTGATTAGGCCTGCAGATACCAACAGCAAAGCCGAGTAGCCTCACACATCTAAACCCACGCTTGGAGCCTGGATATCATAGCAACACAGACACAGCAGAACCTCCATTTCTTGTCCTCTTCAAGGACAGAAATTCTTCCAGCACTCCAAACATCTGCTGCTAAGAAAAACACCAGCACCTTGGCTGGCACCACATCCTTCTCAGCAACAGCATCACAGGGCTAGGGCACCCCCACACCAGATGTCTCCTTCTAAAGAGGAGCTTCCCAACTCCTGGGGGTTTATGACCCCGGTTCTGTGGGATTTTCATCCCAGCTCCCAACTCCTGCTGGGCAGGATCTCTTCTCAGGGGATCGCTGTTCCAATCCCCAAGCAGCATCAGCACAGACCCCCTAATTCACAGCCACTCACCCACCTTCTACCCAGCCCTCCCCAGCAGCACTGCCAGCAGAGCCTACTCACGTTGGGTCTCTTCAGTGCCTGCTTCTCCTTCTTGTCTTTCTTCTCTTTCTTGTCTTTCTTCTTCTTCTCTTTCTTCTTCAGGCTGCCACGTGCCAGCAACTTCTCTCGCTCCTGGATGACAAGCTCTCTGTAGTGGTCATCACAAGGGTGGTCCCACATGGACTGGCCATTAGAGAAGTTGAAGGAATAGATATCACCAGTGATATCCTGGCTGTACAGAAAAAAAAAAAAAAAGAGAAACCAGCATGAAAAGATGAAAGAGCACACACCAGAACACCCTTATGGGATCACATGAGCACCTTCAGCTCAGAGGAGCGTGACATCTCCAAGAGCCCAAAGACACTTCAGTGTGAAGAAGCAGCTCTCCTACAGATGGTTCATCTCCACACCCAACTCCCCAAACAGACCTGAGCTCCCCCATGCACAGGAAGTACATGGGTGGTGACACTGCCCTCAGTGCAGGCAGCATGTAGCAGGGAAAGGGCAGGAATCCAACAGGACAGAGCTCTCACCAGGGCTTCCACTCGGGTGGTAACGGGGCCACGATGCCTTCCCTGGCCAGCCAGATCAGCTCCGGCTCCTTCTCAGGATCAATCCCAATCTCCCGTGCAAAATCCTGGATTTCTAGGAAAACAGGAGAGAAACATGGGGAGATGGTCCACACCAAGCACTACACAAAACTAACCTCCTCAGCTAAACCTGCAGGCACACAGGGAAATCCTGATCCTGAAATAAAGCTGCTCCAAGCTGCCAGTGAGCATGTCTTACCAGGCTGGTAAAGCAAAGAGACTTACTGCCAAGTGGCATTTATCTTCGCCATCAAAAAGCTTGTTTTTCAGCTCCATCTTCTAGAAAATCCCATTTATTCTACCCTCTCCACCCATGCTCTCCTAATTCTCGTTCTCCTAATGTACTTAAGAGCTCAGCATGCACGTTACATGCGAGACAGACATCAGTTACCTTTTTCACTGGGAATGTAGGTCTCATCATAGTCTTCTTCCAGGATGAGCTGGTCACCAATGCGCATCAGCGACCCTGCCATGGCTCCCTGCACCTAAAAGAAGCAATACAACCACAACTACCAACCACACTTGGAAATAAAGCTTCCTCATCACACAGCAGAGCCCTGGGAGACTCATCACAGGGGCTGAACAAGGTGCACTGGGGCTGCCGAGCATGGGTGCCAGGAGCAAAGGCAGCTAGAAGGAATGGATTCTGGTAGAGACAGGAGGACACCGCTAAACAGTTGCCCTGGTCACAACAGTCACAGCCACCCTAACAGAAGGGCAACACACAGGAGGGCAGAGCTCTCTGCTCTGTTCGCAGCAAAACCAAATCAAAGACCTTACACACACACTTCACAGGGATATATTGGGAACAGGGAGCAGAGCAGCACATGAGTTCTCATCAGACACCCCACCCCCCCAGCCTTTCAAGCTTCCACAAAGGAAATGAGCACTTGCTTCAGGGACTCTTTAAACAGGGGAAAAAATAAGCCAAGAAAAGAAAGAGAGGGAAAGGGGTTTTCCCAGAGCACAGCACAGCTTTTTGGGAGCAGTCCCTGGGCTAATCAACACTGCCCAGGGACAAGGCAGCTTCTTCCCCACACCCAGCTTGACTCTACCTCTCTCACCTCTCTAATTTAAGTTGTCCCATCTCCAGAGCACTATTTCACTACTTAACCATCAGCTCTGATTTAGTCCCATCACAGCTGGGTCTTGACCACCCCTTCATCACAGGTTTTAGGCTGCTGTAAATTAATTCCCCCACCCCAAACATTCCCAGCTGTAGCTCTCCATGACTTTGTTTAGTGTCCACAGCAGTGAGCTGAGCAATGCTAATACACTAACCATGACCACCTGGAGCACCACCAGAGAACTGCCCTGGTTGGAAGAGACCTTCAGACATCAGCTCATCTGACCCCCCTCCTCCCCCCCACCCCGAGCCGTACAGGAACACATCTGGGGTGGTCAGGATACCTCCAGAGAAGGAGACTCCACACCCTCTCTGGGCAGCCTGTCCCAGGACTCTGGCACCCTCAAAGCCAAGAGGTTGCTCCTCACATTAAGACAGAGTTTCCCATGTTCCAGTTTTTGTCTGCTGCCCCTTGTCCTGCCCCCGGGCACCACTGCAAAGAGTCTGACCCCCAGTGTCCTGCTCTCAGCCCTTTTGGCACGGATCAGCATTGATGAGATTTCCCTCTCAGTCTTCTCTTCTCCAGGCCACA
>VXBJ01005361.1:609564-626633 GCA_013400055.1 Nycticryphes semicollaris | reverse complement strand
CGCCCTGCGCGCCCGCCCGGCCCCGCCGCGGATCCGGCTGCCGTTACGGGGCGGCGCGGCCCTGCCGGCGGGGCCCCGAGCCCGCCGGGCGCCGGAGGAGGCCGAGCGGGGCGGCAGCTTCGTGGAGATGATCGATAACCTGCGGGGCAAGTCCGGGCAGGGCTACTACGTGGAGATGACAGTGGGCAGCCCTCCGCAGAAGGTAGAGGCCGTCGGGCCACCCGCGGTCGCGGGACTCCGCTCCCTTCCCCCGCCGCCGAGGGGGCGGCCGGGCCGGGCCTGCAGCGGGGCTGCGGTCCCGCTCTGGCCCCGCCGTTTCGTGCTGCGGGAGGGGGCTCTGTGGGTGCCAGCATGGCCGAGGGGGCTGTCGCTCCTCGGGCAGCGCTCCCATCCGTCCGCCCGTCCGTCCCCCATCCCGTGATGCTGCTGTTTGCGTTGCCTTTTGGTGCCATCCGCCGAAGGTGACTCCCGGCTCGCCCGGGTGAGCAGCCCCCAGGGGAGGTGGGACGGTGGGACCGGGCTGCATCCCGGCAGGGGGATGCCACCGGGCAGGAGCTGCGTGGGTGGGAGCGTTGGGTGCCCCTCCGCAGGGCCCTGCGCCTGCAGGGAGCGGGCATAAGCGGGCGCGATGGAAGCCACGCTTGGCACGTTCCTCCCAGCAGCTGCCGCCTCCTGCCTGGCTCCGCAGCCGCTCCTCACCCGGGCAAATTCTCCCGAGATCCCTCGTCTGGGGGCTCTCGAGCAGGTCGTCGCTGCAGGGAGTCGGGGGACAGCGGTGGGGAGGCAGCAGGCGGGAGCCAGGGATGGCCTGGCTGGAAAGGGCAGGCAGAGCAGGAGCTGGTGCACCAGGCTCTGCTGCTGCTCCATCTTTTCGTTGGTGTCCCTCGTTGTGTGTGGCACCATCTGCCTGGGGCGCGCTGGGGACAGGGTGGGTGCCGAGGGCTTCGTGCCCAGGGCGGACCAGCTCCTCCCCGCTTTTATGGGGGACATTGTGGAGATTCCTGCTGCCAAATCCCTTTCTACCTATATCCTCACACCTAGAGGGGTCACCAGCAAGTGTGACCCACAGGGTGGCTGAGGACCAGCTCAGCGCTGGAGGGTTCACCTTCCTCTCAGTGCTGGGCTGGGCTACCACCCACCATGTAGCCTGGGGCTGCCAAAACAGCCGGTGCCCACGTGGGCTGGGAAGGAAAGGCTGGCTTTTTCCCCACGAGCTGGCTCCATCCTGGGTGCCCGGCACGGCTCCGCACACGTGTGGGGAGAGAGCCACACCAGCGAGACAGGATCCATGGATGGGGGCGTATTGCAGAACTTGGGTCTCTCAGAGCAGTTCTGTGGTGTCCCTGTGTGCCTGGGCTTTAGTCTCTGCTCTCCAGGGTGTGTTTAAGGGAAAAAGGGGAGACATTATGTCTAAAATCCATTTTTAAAATGGGATTTCATCATCTTTTGCCTGGGATCTGCCACGTGTCGCAGCTGCCAGATAATTTCCATGCAAACCACCTGTTTCTAAGCACTCGTGTGTTTTGGAGCCCATCACCCTTTTGGGCAGCATCTTCCAGCCTTGGACTCCTTCCAAATGTGAACGTGGTGCGTGTGTGTGTGCTGGAGCACAATCCCTCCAGGCGCTCTAACGGAATTAAAAGATTCACATGAAAGAGTATGGCTGTGCCTGTGCAGGAAATCAGGGAGCAGGGACGGGGGTTTATCTGGAGGGGGGGGGCCCACATCCTTCTCAAAGGCATCTCCCTCCTCGCTTCTCCTCTCCCCTTCCTGGTCCTGGCAGGGAAGTTTCTTTATTCTGTGGCACTTTAATTTTGGTTCTGAGCTGTGCTGCACTGTGAGCTCACTGTCAGCAGCTAATTGCTCTCACACTCCCTGTCCCTTTGTGTGGTGCTTTTGCTGCACGCTCACACCAGTCCCCCAGGACCGGCTGATCCATAAATACAGGGGGAAAAGGGTGGGAGCCAAGGCTTTGGGGCAGATGGCAAAGGTTTGGTGCCTCTGGGAGGTGGTGAAGGCTCACTGTGCCAGCAGCACCAGGGCACACGCCACGCCAGCCACTGCTTCTGCTGAGCTGCCCCGAGGGGCTGTCACTTCCAGGGAGCAGCGGATGGGTTTCACACAGCGTCCCCACCACACATGTCCTGTCCTCGACGGTTCACGTGCTGTGTCCTGGCTGGAATCAACGGCTGGGCTCAGTCTCAAGGGTGTGGGTACTTTTCATGGGGTCCTCTGTGTGACCCCCATCAGCAGGATGGAGCTCGCAGGGTGTGAGTCCCTGCACTGCTCCTGCTGTCACTTAGGCGTGTTGTACCCATCCATCCCGGTGGGGAATGGCCAGGATTGGGGCTGTCTGGCCACTGGGCCTGAGTAGTGGTGGATTTGCATCTCTTCCCTGGCACAACTGCTGCTCGTGGATGGGTGAGAGCAGAAAGCCTCCCCGCCGCCTGCACCCTCTCCTTGCAGTGTCAGCTCGGCAGGTCTCTCTCCAGGGAAAGCCATCTCCTCGGGGTACCACGGGAATTGGCAAGGATGAGCTGTGTGGAGCAGATGGTCCCCAAGGACTGATCAAACAGAACCTCCCCGGGAATGGCTGGAGCAGAGGCCGCAGGTGCTGGGTTGCCAGGGGAAGGTCGGGCTGCACGGTGGGCGCTGAGCTGGCCTGGCAGCCCTTGGCACTCCCCCGAGGGGGATATTGGAGGGGTAAACGTGCTGCTCTGACCTTAACCCTTGGCAGAACTGTTCCCAGAGGCAGAAAGGCAGCTCGGGATGTGGGGAGTTCAGTGCTGTCCCCCAGCACGGCACAGGGACACGGACAAGGCGGCAGGACTGGGGCAAGGGGAAGCCAGGGCATGGTGTGTGCAGCCAGCCCCTGTCAGTGGACCATGGAGAAAACTCTGGCAGCTGTAGCCCAGTGCTTTCGCGATTAGCACAAGCGCATTATCTTTCTTCCTCTCCCCTCTGACCCCTCGGATTAAAGGCCAGAGTGCTGGCATGCTGCTGGCCCGGGTGGTGCTGGTGAAGCACCCCCTGAAGTTGGAGGTCAGAGCTTGGCCCCAGCATGGCCGGGAGCACCTGGAGATCCCATCCCACCCCAGCCATCCCCATGCCATTCCTCCTGTGGTGCAGGGTCTGCTGGGGGCAGGGTCCAGCTAGCCCACTCCGGTCCCTGCTGGCGGGACGTTTGCCAAACCCTGCCTGTGAGCCGGTAATCCAGGGCACTGGCAGAAATGAGTCGGGAGCAGAGCTCAGCATATGGGTGGCCGATTAGTGGACCCAGCGATCCGGGGGCGGACTTCTGCACCATCAATCCTTCCTTCCAACCAGCTTTGCGAGCAAATTAGGAATCCTGGCAAGGGGAGCCCGGGCACCCCATTTTGCTGCTGCTGCCTCTGTCCCTACAATGCCCTGGCAGCGCTGAGAGGAGAACACACGCTCTGTTTGCACGGTGCTGGACAGTGTTTGCTTTTCGTGCAACACCACATGTTGTTGATTCCTGCTCCACCACTGTGTCCTCTCACACAGCATCTCCGAGCTGTCCCCAGGCACGGCAAAAAGAGGGACTCTGCTCAGCTCGGGGCCCTGCGCCGCTGCACAGCATCCCTCCTGCGTCCTGAAGATCCCTAGGGATGCAGCAGGCACCGGAGCAGCCTCCCTGTCCTTGTCCCCATGTCCGTGTAGGATGGGCTGAGCGCTGCCAGCCTGGGGCAGCCCGACAGTGGGGCTGGCAGAGGGTCCAGCTGCTGGGAAGGGGCAAGTGGGGCATGTTCTGGCCCTGGGCGGGAGGGCAGAGCCAGGCTGGCTCTCCAGATGAGCACCCAGGGCTGTGGCTCCCCAGAAAGCACACAGGGACAGGGAAAGTGTCACTCACCTGTGGTGACAGACATAGCTGGGTATATGGTACAGCAGCGATGAGCCTCCCTGTCCCTTCCTCCTCCAGCTGAATATCCTGGTGGACACAGGGAGCAGTAACTTCGCAGTGGGAGCTGCGCCTCACCCCTTCCTCCGGAGATACTACCAGCGGCAGCTGTGAGTATGGTGGGGAGACACAGAGAGCATGGCCACTGCTCCGTGTACCCGTGGCACAGACCCTGCCCCACCGAGGGATGTTGTCCCTTCTTGCTGGGGCTCTGGGCAGACTCTGGGAGGTACTTCCAGCCTCTGGGCCTGCTGGGTCTACATGGCCTGGAGAAAGAGGGACCCTTGGCCTCCTGTCCACCCTCCCAGAACGTCTAAGATGGTGTCTGGGCCACTGGCCATTGTACATGGCCAGCAACCGCTAGGCTTGTCCCCTGCACAGCCTGTGACAGCCTTGCCCAGGCTGCAAGGAGCCATCCTGGTGCCTCACTGACCCATAGTGGTGACCCCAACAGCCACACGTGGAGAAACGTGACCAGCCACGCCAGTCTGGGGACAGGCACACTTCTACACTTGGAAATGCTCAGCTGTGCCTGCGGGTACTCCCACTGTCACCCAGTGAGCAGCCACCTGCTCCTCCTCCACACCGTTCTGACTCTGGCTCTTGGACGCCGTTGCAGGTCCAGCACCTACCGTGACCTGCGGAAGGGCGTGTACGTGCCCTACACCCAGGGCAAGTGGGAAGGAGAACTAGGCACCGACCTTGTCACCATCCCCCACGGCCCCAACGTCACCGTCAGAGCCAACATCGCCGCCATCACCGAGTCTGACAAATTCTTCATCAACGGCTCCAACTGGGAGGGGATCCTGGGGCTGGCGTACGCCGAGATCGCCCGGGTGAGTCCTGGCTTGTGGCAGAGGTGGGCACCCCATCCCAGCAGGGTACAATTGCCTCTTTCCTTGCCTCCCCTGAGTCCCCCGGGACCCCACGGGTGACCGTGAGCCCTTCTCTGACAGCACACAGAACCAGGATCCCTGGGGGCACAGTAATCCCGGGGAGGGGAGCTTCCCTGGGCACCCGGAGCCCCTGGAGAAGGGATTATGCTGACACGTCCCTGTCCTGCCTCTCCTTTTTCCTCCCTCCAGCCTGACGACAGCCTGGAGCCCTTCTTCGACTCCCTGGTGAAGCAAACGCGGGTGCCCAACATCTTCTCCCTCCAGCTCTGTGGAGCAGGCTTCTCACCCAACGAGACAGAGAGCCTGGCGTCGGTGGGGGGCAGCATGGTGAGCGCTGCACAGGCAAGGGGGGGAGGCTGGTGGGACTGGCCTGGAGCGGGGAACGTGCCCAGCCAGAGCTAGCAGCATGTGGTGGCAGTGCCTTTCTGTCTCCCCTGCAGATCATTGGTGGCACTGACCGCTCGCTGTACGTGGGTGACATCTGGTACACCCCCATCCGGAAGGAGTGGTACTACGAGGTCATCATTGTCAAGCTGGAGGTCAACGGGCAGGACCTCAACATGGACTGCAAAGAGGTGAGGACCTGCCCTACGGAGCAATGCTTTGTCACCACCTTCAGTCTGAGGGCAATCGGGGCTGGGGTCTTGGCTCTGGGTCACTCCTCCTCTTCTGCCCCCCAGTACAACTACGACAAGAGTATCGTGGACAGCGGGACCACCAACCTCAGGCTGCCAAAGAAGGTGTTTGAGGCTGCCGTGAAATCCATCAAAACAGCTTCTTCGGTCAGTGCCACCCCTCCCTGTCCCCTGTAAGCATGTCCCCAGAGCCAGCATGGGGCTGCAGGCAGCGTGGCTACCAGCCTGAGCACCTCGGCTGCCTGCCTGGCATGGCCCTGCTCACCTCCCCTTCCCCTCCCGCAGACGGAGAAGTTCCCAGATGGCTTCTGGCTGGGGGAGCAGCTGGTTTGCTGGCAGGTTGGCACCACCCCCTGGCACATCTTCCCAGTCCTGTCCCTCTACCTGATGGGGGAGGCCACCAACCAGTCCTTCCGGATCACCATCTTGCCCCAGGTGAGCCTTGGCCGGGCCAGAACCGGCCCCGCGCCCAGCTGGGAAGGGGCTGAAGCTGGTTGTGTGGCCAGGACCGCGCTGGGTAGGCACAGCTCTGCCCCCATCCCCGTTCCTGACAGCCCCTCTCTTCCTGCAGCAATACCTGCGCCCAGTGGAGGACGTGGCCACCTCTCAGGACGACTGCTACAAGTTCGCCATCTCCCAGTCCTCCACGGGCACCGTCATGGGCGCCGTTATNGAAGTGTGGGGAGGGAGGGAGGGAGGGAAGGAGGGAGGGAGAGGTGGAGGGGACGTGGTAGCTCGGTGGCCAGAGCCCTGCCTTCTCCCACCTGCAGTGCACGATGAGTTTCGGACGGCCGCAGTGGAGGGGCCCTACCTGCACTCCAACATGGAGGACTGTGGCTACAACATCCCGCAGACGGACGAGTCCACCCTCATGACCATCGCCTACGTCATGGCAGCCATCTGCGCCCTCTTCATGCTGCCCCTCTGCCTCATGGTGTTCCAGTGGCGCTGCTTCCACTGCCTGCGGCGGGACCATGACGACTTTGCCGATGACATATCCTTGCTGAAGTGACAGCAGAGCCTGGGGGTGCCCCCGAGGGCCGCAGGTGAGGCAGCAGGGCAGGGAGAGGTAGGTCCTTTATCCGGGGGCTGGAGCGTGGAGGCAGCGTGGGGAGCTCAGACCCTCCTGTCCCTGGGGCACATGGTGACCGTGGGACCCCCAGGTCTGGGCTGTGTTTGTCTGGGACCTGCAGAAAGAGCCTGGCAGCTGGGGAGGGGGTGAGAGCACAGCAACCCTGCCCAGGGGCTGGGGAGAGCATCTCTGCTCCGGCACCAGGACGGGCTGGGCTGTCCCAAGCTCTCCTGGCCAGGAGGGAGTCACACTGACAAGCCATCCCCTGCCTGTCCCTGTCCATCCCAGTGCCACTGCCCTTCTCAGCCCGCTCTGCTGGGCCAGGCTCTCCATGCAGGGAGCTGTGCGTGCTCAGCCGTGCCTTCCCTGTCCGGCCCCGGTGTGGGACAGGACACCTGCCCCTGCCCCACTCCCTGCGTCTCGTCTCTGGAGCCTCCCATCCCCAGCCCAGGCTTTTTGGGGACAGGCAGTGCCAGCCCAGGGCAGGGGTTCCCCTCCCATCCTCTTGCTCCCCCATACACTGCTTGCTTTAACACGTACCATGGCATTTACTTCGCTCTCCCAGACTCTCCCTCCGCTGCCCCCAGCCCCAAAACTCCCTGCACCCACCCTGCTACCCCCCTGGGACAGGCAGGAGCTGGCACCCGTCCTCTCGCTGCTCTGCTTTTGCTCGCTGTGTCCCAAGGGACAGGAATCTGGGCCATCTGCCTCCCCTCCGCCACGAAGAAGCCCCCAGCTGCTGCCCTCCCTCCCCAGGGAAAAGCACCCTCCCCGGCTTGGGGACAGGGACAGAGAGGGAAGGACACAGTGTCCCCCATGAGCACTGTGCGGCCTCCTACATGCAGAAACTGCCTGCCAGGAGAGAGCAGAGCACCCAGCCCCAGTGCCGGCTGCCCCCCAGACCCCTGCCCCTTTGAAAGCCATAGGGGAGCCACCCGGCCCCCGCCTGCAGCCCCCGCCTCACCCTCAGCATCCCCCAGCGCTGGGGGGGCTCCTCTCCACTCCTTCCACGAGTCCACACGTCCCAGCTCCTGCTCCTGAGGCGTGAGAGCCCTTGGCAGCTTGGGGACAGGCAGCAGCTGTGGGGGACTGCGGCGTTGATTGTTTTTTAAAGACATGGTTGTATTTATTTCTTTTCTTTTCTTTTTTAAATAACGTGAGTCCCTGGTAGCAGAGCTGTGCAGTGTCTGAGCGTGTACATAGCAGGTCCCAAGCCACACGCGGGTGTACAAACAACAGTCGCTCCTTACCTGTAATATATATACATATATTTTTAATTCTAGTGCTGAAAGCCACTGTTCTGACCCCGACAGTAGGGGTTTTGCTCCAGTTCTGTTTCGCTGATATTTTTTTTTTTAAAGAAAAATTTGTATCCCTCCACTCTCAGTCCTAGGCCCTTGGCCACAGCCCAAGGCCAGGGCTTGCTCTGGCAGAAGCACTTTATGGCTCAGAGGTGGTTTGGGAGGAGAGAAGCAGGAGGAGGCAGTGATTCAGGAGCCGAAAGGCCACTGTGTCCTCCTCACTGTGTGCAGGAGGGTTGGGTTTCCCGCTGTGGAAGGAGAACCCTCCCCTTGTCCCCAGGGAGAGGGGGCTGCAGGGTCTCCTCCCCCGGGGCAGAGGCCCTTGGAGGCAGCACCCACGCTGTGCTTCCTGCTCTGCCTCCAACCCAGAGGGGAAAAGCGCCTCTGTTTGAAAGACTGAGATTCACTAATGCCAAGGCAAGGAGGCACCAGGAGAAAAAAACAGGCTCCAGTTCAGGTGGGGACAGGGGCAGGGCCACCATAATCGCCAGGTGTAAAGCTTGTTAACGAAATCCTGCAGTGAAATATTCCTTGGGAGTGCGGCAGGAGGAGGAACCGAGCAGAGGCAGAGACCAGGCAGCCCTAGCGCCAGGCACCCCCACGACAGCCCCTTACACGCACCCCCAAACGGTTCCCCCCTCCCCACCAGCGCGTTTCCAGCCAGCACCCCCTTCCCACCGAGAGCACCCAGCGACCCCGCTCTGGCGCAGGAGGGCAGCGCTTTGTGACCACAGAGCGCACCCAGCCTTCCACCCGCACCCCGGTGCCAGCCCAGGACCCCCCCCCAGCACCCCCAGGACTCTGTTGTGGACCACTGCCTTAAATCAGGCTGGCCAGCGTGGAGGAAGAGTGGGACCGTGGCCAGATTCAGGCACCCTGAGCCCAGGCAGCGCTTGCCCCCACCAGCCCCAAGGCTCAGCTGCCTCGGGCAGCGCTGAATTTGCACCAGAGACTGTAAATAAGGCAGTGGGGGGGGAGGGGTGGAAATTTTACAGAGGAAATGTAAGATTGGAAGTGGTGCTGAGCACCTGGCAATCCCACCGAAACCCACGGAGAAAGCGCTGGTGCCTCAGCCCCCGCGTCAGGAGGCAGCAGAGGAAAAGGGAAAGAAGGAACTGCCAGAGGTGGGTTTTCCTGAGCTGCAGCGCAGCCGTGTCCCTTCGCCCCCCAGCGCCCCCTCCCCGGTGCCCGGAGTCGCAGCAGGGACAGCGGGGGGGACACTGCCCCGACGGAGGGGGACGCTGTCGCTGTAGACTCCAGCGCTCTGTAACCTATTGTCTGTGTAACAACAAGGAATGTTAACACGGTAAATTATTATTACAATTAAAAACCAAACCCAACAAAAGACCACAAAAAGGGGCTCGGCCTCTGCAAGCTCTTCATTGCTCAGAGGGTAACGACCGGGTGGCAGAGGGGACCAGGAATGGTTCCCTGTCCGGACGTGCCAGCCCAGGACCTCGGCCCCGGAGAAGGAGCTGCTGGAAGCTCCGTGGGATGAAGGAGAGCGGCCACCGGTGTCCCAGCAGCTCACAGGCTGTGACACTCCCTGGAAAGGCAGAGATGAGGCGCAGCACCAGCTCACTGCATAATATACACACTTTATTTATGAATTTCTATGTATACAGACTTTCTATACACACCATTACCTATATAATAAAAATGTACATGTGTATACATGGTCGTATAAATATAGAACTGTAGAAATCTTAGAACTGATCCTGTCTATTCACAGCAACTCCTCGGGGGGGGACCACTTTGTTCGAGTAGCCGTCATTTGAGACTTGGGCAAAAGGGGCAAGTGTCATTTGTGTTGGTTTGTGCCCAGAATTTGATGCACTGGAAGAGAGAGAATTAGTCAAGAGCCACCGGCACAACTCAAGGGCCCATGACCACCGCGTGTCTCCAGAAGAGCGCTCGGTTTATGGGATGGTTTCTTGTGCTCCCGAGAGACAGCCTCCACCAGAAAGGTGCCATGCAGAGGGAGCCCTCTTCCACCTAGCAGGATCACCAACACGTGGCTTTCCGTTTCCTCGGCGCTTGCTGGAGGCCCCAGCGGGATTTTGGGGTGAGGGGTTTGCCTACACGGGCAACTGTGGGATGAGAAAGGCTCCTCCTCCTCCCAAGAGCTCCTGAGCTCAGACCCACCGTGCCCAGACACCTGGGAGAGGGGGGGCAGCTCCCCCAGTGCCCTGGAATCCTCTACATCCTCCTAGATTGTCCTGCTCTGAGAAGGCAAAAGGCCAGGATCTAACAATCCCAGCAACGAGCACAGCCTTGGAGGACAGAATAAGGACAGCCTGTTCCTAAAGCCACCATCAAAGAGCCACTCAGGGCGGCCCAGGAAGGAGAGGGAAGAGGACAGGATGAAGAGAAGTTGTTTATTGATCATACCCTTCTCCTGGCAAGATCTCCGTGTGACAGGGACTCACTACCCGTGCGCGGGGCCCACGGCAGGGAATCGGTGGTAGGAACCGTTACGAGGAACCCAAGAGCACTCACCTCCTTGTGCAGCACGTGTGAGCAGGCCATGGGGTGAAGGTCACCGGGCTGTACCAGCTTCTGGCACATCAGACACAGCTTACAGGCAGCTGGGCTCTGGGACGAGCAGCGAGGGAACAGAAAGGAGACAGGGACAAGTCAGACACCCCAGCTCAGACCACATACTCCACATTCCAGCTGCTTGTCTGGCCACCAGGGCCACAGTCTGCCCGATTCCTTCCTCTGCCCACAGCTGTCACTCCAACACTTCTCTTGTGGCCGTTTCCCTCTCCTGATGCAGACTGAAGGACCCATGTCCCTCACCCTCCCCTACGACCTCAGCAGCGGGAACAGCTGCGTGAGAGAGGTCCCAGCTTCCCTGGCTCATCCTTTTGGCCACTTCTGCGAAGGGCTCCCTCCCTCCACTTTCCCTGGGGATGGCCAAGCGCTCCAGGAAAGCCAGAAAAGCCTTACGTGTGAGGCTGTCCCAGGGTAAGCCACCTGGGCAGGGGGCAGGAACATGGGTGTGCTGATCTGAGGCAGTGGAGCAGAGAACATGGGGGCTCTGATCCGGCCGAGAGGCTGCAGTGAGGCAAAGGAGACATGTCAGGAAAGCTCAGAAGGAAAGGACACCCACCTTACCCCTGGTCACCCTTGGGGAAAACCACTCCCACTGTCAGCACAACGGGGAACCCAGGGGACAGGCCTGACATGCAGCCCGAGCTCCGTGTGGCTCAGTCTGCAGGGAGCAGGCACGGCTCCTCAGGGCTACCCAGGCCCCGCTTTCCCTGCAGCCCCCCCCCAGGGAGCCTGGTGGCTCCCCACCAACCCCCAACCACTCTCCCACCTGAGCCCCAGCCGCTGCCCGCTCCTGCTGCTCCACCAGCTTGGCCGCCACCAGCTGGTTCAGCTCCTCCATGGTGAGACCCGCCATGGTCTTCCGAGCAGTCTTGATCTGCTGCAGTATGTTGGTGAGCTGGGCCCTGCAGGGACAGCAGCCTGCTGAGAGCCCCCCAGCCACTGCCAGCGAGCCAAGCGGCCCCCACGGACCAGGACCCTCCTTCAAAGGTCCTGCAACATCGCTCCAGACGAGGCAGCCACCCCAGCCCCGGAGCAAGCCCGTATCACAGCCAAGGAGCAGGTGCTCTCAGCCATCTACTGGCTAAAACAAGTCGAATCGTGTGCTGAGGGAGCTTCTGTCCCCAAAAAGCTGGGGAAAGAGTAGGGAAACCCCAGCTGGAGCGAGAGACAGGGCCGTGCAGGCAGGACACAGCCCTAAGGAGGCTGGAGGACTGGCCTGAGGCCATGCTGTGTGCAGGGTGCTCCTGGCCACGCTCAGCTACCGCTGCTGTCCTTAGACAGGGCTCCAAAGGTTTCTCATTCCCAGTGCCACAGCAGAGCCCACAAAGAGCACCCAGACTTTGCTCCTCGCCTTCAGGCTTCCCTCACTCCCTCCAGACCCTGGCAAGCGCCAAGAGAAGCTCCACTTCCCCCTGCCCAGGCTCTCGGGGAAGGCCAAGGCGAGATACTTACTTGTTGCACTGCGGAAACCGAGCCAACAACTTCTCCAGCAGCTTTTCCAACTTATCAGCCGGCTGCAGCCGGTGGAACTCGGGAGCGACGTTCACTCCTCCCAGGCCTGGTGGAGGAGGGATGGAGGCAGCAGGACTCAGGTGAGGGCTGTGCGTGCCCATCAGCGATGCCACCACCGGGCTGTTTCTCCCCTGGGAAGCGGGCAGCGGCGGGGAAGGCTGGTTGGGCCTGGAGATGGCGGGGTTGAGGAGGGGAAAGGAGAGCGCCCGAGGGTCAGCGCTTGGCATGACCATGGGAACGGGAACTGGTCCGATGGGAAACGGGAGCCTGGGTGTAAGGGATGGGTTGGGCTGGAATGCCGTCAGCATGAAATCTGTCTGAGAAAGAAAAACAGGGGGAGAAGAAAAGGCTGGTTAGAATAAGCCCATCTGAAAGCTGAGCAGAGTGCCTTCCCCTCCCAGCCAGCCGGGAGCTGGCCTGAACCACAGGGAAGGGGCAGAGACCCTTCCCCTCCCCTCCAGGGATGGTGGGGGAGCCCAGACAGATGGGATACAAGCACAAGGCTCCAGAACACACAATCCCAGGCAGCCTCCTTCAACGCACATGGCACAGGCAGTGCCAGTTAGGGGCCAGCGGGCAGGGCCTCACAGCAGCCTCCCGGCAGCGAGAGAGCGTATCTGTGAGGCTGGAGAGGCACTCACTTCCGAGGGCGGAGGCGGCAGCGTCGGGGTTGGGATCTGTGGGAGGCTGCTCAGCTTCGTTCCATTTCTCACCATCTGAATGTGGTCATTGAACTGATCCTAACAGAGAGGAGAAAAAAGAAGCATTTATCAAAGCCTCTGCTGGGGGAAGTTTTGCCCAGAAAAGGCACGTTTTCCCGCCCGAGCAGAGCAGTCTCAGCCCCGCAATAGTTGCAAGCCCTAAAGCAGACACAGTTTAGTTCCATGGGAATCAAGGGAATGAAAAAGGATGTGGAGGGAGAAACAGAGTAACTGCCCCTGCAATTCACCCAACAGACTGCTTTCCCACCCACACGTGTGAGCCCGAAGGGGCAGGCAGACAATCTCTGCAGCAGCTCGTAAAGGCAGACCCACTCCATGCTCTGGGACACGGAGCTTTCCTGTGTCTCAGTCCTCTCCCAAAGCAGGTGGAAATAGAGCACACAAAGTAGCACCAGTGCGTAGAACCGCTCGTTGTGAGGCTGGAAACCATCCAGCAAGAACTTACTCGGACGCTCTCCTTGGTCATTCGTATCCTGTTGAGCCTCATCTCCCACTCCTGCTTTGGCCTCATGGTCTCCAGCGTGGGCGGTGCAGACCTGCAAGCACAACTACACTTTGCCCCTTGCAACTGCAGAGTGGGAGCAGCCACCACCCTCCCTCCTTCCCCCCTCGGGCTCCTCTCCTCCAGCTGGGCAGGAAGAGGCCTCACACGCAGGCAAGGAATGAGAAGAGAGCGTGTGGTGCTACCAGAGCATGGTCTGACGTGGCAGATGGGGACACGGCCACCAGGCACCGCTGTGCCTAAAACACTCAGCCTGGAGCGTGGTATGTGTTCAGCAGATGGGTAGTACCAGGGAATAAGCAACAGCCCCACCAACCCCTTGCTTTGCAACGATACTGAGTCACGTTAGTTTAATACAAAAGGCACGGGAAACCTTCCCACTATTTCAGTGACACCTCCAGTGTAAGCGGAGGGACTGGAAATGGGCACACAGGGACACTGGAGGTACCCTGCCATTGCTGAGACCCCACAGACTCACTTGAGGTAGGTGAGGTGTAGCTCTGCTTCCTTTTCTGCTTCTTCGAGCTTCAACACCAGCAGCTCCTTTCGGCTCTCCAGGGACAGGATCTAACAGAGAGAGACACCGCCTGAGGAGTGGGTTCTGCACTCCCTTGTGTCCTGCTGCCAGACTGCAGTCTCCTCACTGAGTGCCACACGCACCAGGACACTGCTCCTGACTAATTTCACATAACCATTACCAATTTGCAATCTCAAAAAGACCCTCTTCAACACCTGAGTTGCAGTTAAGGAGTCACCCACAAACCTCCGCCTTCCAGGCCCGTTCTGTCTCCTCCAGGATGTTCCTGTTGATTTCATTGTGCTGGTTCTTCAGCTTATCCAGCTCCATCTCCCACAGCTGCCTGCAGACACAAACACGAGGACTCGGGCTCAGGAAAGGCAACCCCCCCCACAGAACCCATCGATCCCGGTAGCTCCGGACGGGGTGGAACCACAGAAGATCGAGAGCTCCCAGACTGCAGTTCCCAGGGCTGCGTGAGTCACCATCCCAAGAGTGAGCTGTTCCAGAGCACACAAACAACCTGTGTGCAAACAGGCCGGGCAAAAGGAGACAGGAATTCCCCTCGGGAAAAATCACATCCAGCCCCGGGGAAGGGCATGCAGGGCTGAACCGGGAAGCATCCTGAGGCTGCACACAGAACTCAGCCCTTCTGAGTTTAAAGCCAGCCCTTCCCACCTGAACCATGCCTGAACTGGAGCTTCTCTGCCCGGCTGCAAAACACCCCAGCGTGCCCGAGTCTAGAGCAGTCAGGCAGCTGTGGGGAACAGAGAGAGAAACAGCCCAGATTTTGCCCTAATTCTGGGAAGTGGAAATGGAATCAGAGGTAGCAGCTGCAAGCTGAGTCAATCCCTGGGCATAAACTCTAATCTCACGGGATCTTGATGTCCCAAGGATCTAAGAGCCTGCTTGTGACCAGGATCCAAGAGGATTTAATGCAGGCACAGGGGCAGCAGCCCGCCTGAAGAGGAGATAAAACCTTCAGAGCACGTTACTGCAGAGCACTGTCAGGGCCCTCTCTCCAGCCTGCCCCACCAGGAGCACAGGCTCACTCCAGGGCCCAGCCGCTGGAAGGAGAAGAGCATTCAGCAGCACTCATCTGCTAACAGCCAAGAGCCTTACTTCTCATCAGACTGCTCGGCGATCAGAGAAGCGATCTTGTTCTCCTTCTCCTCCTGCTCCTTCAGCAGCCTGTGTGAGAGAGAGGAGGGACAGGTGGAGCCAGCTGCTGCCAAGGGGTGGTCACCCAGCCACCAACACCGCGGGTCCCAGCTTTAAGCAGCACATGGGCCCAATGAGCACCACGCTGAGGATGGCACCGTTCCATACGCGCCCGAAAGCAGCTGCTAACGTCCTCCAGAGCAAAAACTCTGCTGTATGATGACACTGCACAAGGGCTGTGGCACAGAACCAGCACCCAGTGCAGGGAGCGGGCGCCACCTCGACAACACGGGCTTTGAACTGTTCACTCGGGGGGAAAACAGGCTTAGTGCTTGGAAGCACTGCTAAAGGAGCTGCATCCAAACACAACAAGCCGCCTCCCAAAACAGGGGATGTGGAGAACCACTTGGAAAGGGCCACTGAGCCCCCACCCTTAGCGCTGCAACCGAACGGTCCCACCTCCCACCGAAAGGCTCTGGATCGTGAGAGGGGGCAGGACACCGAGCTGAGCACCACGTTCTCCTGGCCCTCACAGACCCCTCGCAGCCAAAGCAACAACCCACTGCCCCAGAAATGCAAACACTTCATTTTCCACACCGATACCTTCTGCCTTTCTCACAGAGCTTCTCGATTTCTGCTTTCAGGTCCTGCTCTTTCTGCAGGAATTCTTTCTTCTCTTTCTCCATCTTCTTCTTCGTCTCTTCCCGCTTGATCGTAACATCCTGGATTGCTTTCAGGATCTCCTAAACCCAAACAAGCATCGTGCAATTAAAGAGTGGAATTCCCAAGTAACCCTTTTGTCTTGAAATCTGCTATTGTTTCAGAATAACTGAGAGTTTAGGAGATTACAAATCTTTCTCTCTAGCAGATCCAGATGAGATATGGAGTTGTTGTTATGAGAAACCCAGCAGACAGATGGCCCATCTAAACCACAGGTTCTCCTGCCTCTTCAGAGAGACTGTAAGGGGCAAGACACTGACAGTGCCTTTTATCTGGAGATGAGCTACCACCAGGCCTGCTGGGAATCACTCATTTAACCCACTGCTCCTTGAAAAACAGCCACAGAGCTACTTCTCCTCTGTTCACACCAGCTTTCCTTTGGGAAAGGGCTGTGCTGGCTGCAGAGACATTGCAAGATCATGGCTCGGGGCAGAGGTGTGTGCAGGGTGCTGTGTTAGGAATTAGTTCCCAGCTCCTCAGCACCCCGATTTGGGCAGGGGCCAGTCCTTAGCGCTGTAAAACAGTGCCCTTCACAAGGGAAACTGCCACATGGTGTGTGGCTGTGACATCTCACAGCCTGCCCCGCTCCGCACCAGACCAAAGCAACCCACCCCAACGGCGTAAGGGGCAGCACTAATGGGCAGGTGAAAGGAAGAGAAGACTTGGCCAAATACCTGGTGATTCTTCATCTCTTCTTCCCTCCGCTGCTGGAGCTGCTTAAGCTGTACCTGCAGCTGATTCTCCACTTGCCTCTGTTTGTCCAACACCTCCTGGTAACGCTCCTTCAACAAAGCCCTCTCAGACATCATTTTGTCCTGCAGAGGAGAGTGGGAATTTAGGGAGAACCCTCCGGTTCCCTTGTGCTGAAGACAGCAGGGACAGGAAAGCTCAGCAGCACAGAAGAACCCTCTGTCAGGAACCAGAATTAAACAGCTTCCACTTTCAGAGACCAGGCCCTCCAGATGCAAAAAGATGAAGGGAGGCACTGCCTGCAGCTAGCACATTTCCCCCTTTAACGACGACAGCTTAAGAACTCACATTTAAATAAGAGAAAACATCCTATGAGGAGAGGAGAGCTCCAGCTCCTCTGCCCAGCAGTAGCTGCCTGGGAGCACAAATGGCAGAGCCTGGACCCGATCGCAGGGCTTTGGTACCCACCAAGTTCTTCTCGATATCCTGATCGGTGTTCACATTCGTATCGGCCGTCTTGAAGTCAGTCTGGGAATGGAGAGAACTGCTGTCAGACCCCCCTCCCTTGCAGCTCCACAGAGACTGGCCAGACCCACACCATCAACCAGCCCCGGAGAAATACCGGCAGCACCATCACTGCCCAAACCGGCCGGGTTCCCAAACACTCTTCTTAGGAACGCTCGCCCCACAAACTCCAGCATCCCCATCCTCCTCATCCACCTCCCGCAGCCACGCTCCATCCGCAGCTCAGCGCGGCCCCCGGACACCCACCTGCACCGCGATGTTCTGCGAGGGCCTGGCGGGGGCCGCCTCCGGGTCGGGCTCCTCCGCCTCCCCGCCGCTCTCCGGGTCGCCGGGCCCGG
>VXBJ01005361.1:592033-609554 GCA_013400055.1 Nycticryphes semicollaris | reverse complement strand
GCCGGGGGTCTCCGGGGCGGCGAGGGCGCTCCCGCTGCGCGAAACAAACAGGTCTCGGTCACTCCCTGTGCCCGCCCCGGCCCCGCTCCCGGCCCAGGCCCCGGTCATCGGGCCTACCTACCTGCCGGGAGGCGCGGCGGGGCCGGGCTCGCTGAGGCGCGGANGGGACCCGGAAGTGGCGGCGGCTCATGCCCGGTGAGGGGGTGGTGGGGCTGGGACTGGGATTGGAGTAGCCGGACAGGGCAGGGGGAGTGGGGCGGGCTCCCGGGGTGGTCGGCAGCCCCATGGGGCCCTGCTTGCTCCTTCGCCCGGGGGTCAGCGCTTGCTGCTGCCTCACCGCCCCTCGGGGGCCTGGTGAACCCAGCTGGGGGGCTGAAGACCCAGCCCAGGAACCCCAGCCGCCCCTGGGAGGTGGGAGGGGAGCGGCGGCAGGCCTGCCCGGTGGTTGCTGGCTTGTCCTGCGTGTCCCTGAGCTTTGGCCACTGGGAGTCGGGTTCTGGCTAGTGCCGGGCCGTGCTGGTGTTCCCCGGCTGCCTAGGGCAGTGGAGGGCGCTAGGTCTGTCTGGGGTGCTGTGGGGCTTTCTCGGGGTTCCAGTCCCTTGAGTGTAAGGACAGCGGTGGGCAGTTTAAACCTTTTCTCTAGGAAAGGTATCTGGACCTCCTCCATGTCCAATGTGAACTGTAGCTGGTGAGTTCTTTCAGAGGCTTGGAAGCTCACCAAGGGAGGCAAGTGGCTGGGGAGGTCACTAATGGTAAACTGCTGGGGGGTGTTGAGTCCTGGGCAGTTCTGGAGTGTGGGAAACAGTGTAGAATCTCAGGAGTTGCTTTCCCCACTGTGTGGCCCCGTGGGTTGCAGACTGGGGGTTGAACCGGGGCTGGGTGGTGGTTTCCAGCCATGTGGGGTGAGAGCAGGTTCCTCCAGCTATGGAGCAGGTGAAGAAACATGTTTGGTGGGCCTTGCTCCAAAGAGGAACCGGCTCTCGGCCATGGGCGTTTCATGGAGTGTGGCCTTTCTGGTGACGTTGTTTTCTGTGCCCGGGCGCGATAAGAGGAGGAAGTGGCCCCACTTCCACCAGTCAGCAGTGGTGTGCTCTGGTGGGTAGGGCGGGCAGAGAGGATCAATCCCTGCCCAGTGCTGTGCCGCCAGGAAGGAGTCACCTTGGCTGGGCTTTCCCTGGAAGAGCTCTCAGCTGTGCTGGGGGTGGGGGGTGTTGATAGCAAGCCCAGGTGTGCTGGTGTTGCTGCTTAGGACCTTCAGGAGAAGCTGTGGCCACCCTGTTCTGGGCCAGAAGAGTGTAGTTCTCACAGGTTTTCCTTTCTGCTGCCTGCAGCCCGCCTGTCTGATGCCGCATTGGAAGCGGAGGGCGCCGCTATGGAGCACAGGGATGGAGGCCACGCTCTGTATCCACATGTGCCTTTGGCTGGGTGCTGCCTGGATGCCCCTGGTGTTGTCCGATGGACTGGCCTGCGGAGGGGAGGGCGCTGAGGCCCAGCACGGGAGGCTGACCTGGGCTGTCAGCGTGGAGGCACCCGAGGAGGAGCTGGAGCAGCGGGCAGAGGAGCTGGCCCGGACTGCGGGACTGGTGAACATGGGCCGTGTTGGGGAGCTCAAGGGCCATTACCTCTTCACCTACCAGCCTGAGGGCCGTGTGGCAAGTGAGCCTGAAGCAATAAGGAGGTCGGTGGACACTCTGTTTGCACAGCACGACAGTGTGCGGTGGCACTCGGAACAGAAGCTTCTGAAACGCTCCAAGCGCAGCCTGCACTTTAACGATCCCAAGTACCCCCAGCAGTGGCATCTGGTGAGTGGCTTTCTGTCTCCTGTTGTGCTCTGGCTGTTTCGGTGGCCACAAGCAAGCTGTCACATGGTGGGCAGAACAGTCCCTTTGTGTCCTTGTGGCAAGGAGGAAGCACACCCAGAGCTCACCACGATAACGAGAGGAGGTGGCTGCCACAGCTGGCTGCTGCTAGCCACACTGGCCACACACCAGTGGCACTGGGGTGGGTGGAGGGGTTTTGGCTGGGGCATGCTGTTCTGATAAGCAGGAGTGTGGTGACAGCCCTGCAGCACTGGCCTCTCGGCTTTGTGGCTCAAGCAACTGCTGTTGTCCATTTATGTCAAATCTCTGTCCTCTGACTCCCTGTTCTCCTGGTCCTGCCCAAAAGGTCTGGCAGCTCCTTCCCTCACAGCTGACCTGCTCCTCTGCTTTTCCTCTCCCCTCGCCCTTCTTCCCGCTGCTTAGAACAACCGCAAGAGCCCTGGGAAGGACATCAACGTCACGGGTGTCTGGGAGCAGAACGTGACGGGGCGTGGTGTGACGGTGGTGGTGGTGGATGACGGTGTGGAGCACACCATCAAAGACATCCAGCCAAACTACGTGAGTGCCAGCTCCACAGCCTGAGCCTGCGAGCCCTCGGCTGCCGGCAGAGCCTGATCGGTGCCGTCCCCCCGGGCTTGGCTGGGGCGGGAAGTGCCATCCACAAACCTTTCCCTGGGAGATTTCTCCCCCAAGCCGTGGGGTTACCAGCCTCTGGGCTACCTGTGGGAGGTGGCTGCTCAGATGTGAGAGCTGGTCTCCCTCTGCAGTTGCACAGGCTGCCTCTGTGGTGCCTTTCCTGCAGCAGATAGCAGTGTTGAGCCACAGCCCTGTGTGGAAGCAGCCTCTTGGCTCCTGTGACTTCCAGGCTGTGTTTCAGGCCCTGTAGTGAGCTCTTACGCCCTCCTTTTCCCAGGGAGAGCAGAGCCCTGCGCCCTGACTGTGGGTCTGTTTTCAGAGCCCAGAAGGCAGCTATGACTTGAATTCCAATGACCCCGACCCTATGCCTCACCCTGACGAGGAGAACGGCAACCACCACGGGACCCGCTGTGCCGGGGAGATCGCGGCCGTGCCAAACAACAGCTTCTGCACAGTCGGAGTTGCCTACGGGAGCCGCATCGCAGGTCCGTGCGTGGAACCTCAGTGTGCTGTGCTCATACCTGGCTGTCTCACCTCAGTTCTGTGGGGGCAGGGCACAGTTCCAGGGGGAAAAGGTGGGGGGTTGGCTTGGCCACAGTGGCTCTGAGTCACCCGGTGTCTTGCCCAGGCTGGTTGGGATGTCAGAGGGAGAAACCAGCGTCTGCTTGAGCTCTTCTCCAGAAGAACCCATGGGAGAGGTGTGTGCTGGGGCAGCTTTTCCAGAGTATTCCCAGCTCCCTGCCTGCCCTGCCACAGATGTGCCAGCAGATATGCATCTGTATCACCCAGCCTAAGCCAGGCAAACGTGTGATGACGTGCCTGCTGCGGCGCAGCACTGCAGGCTCTGTCTGCAAGCACTAGGGAAGCAGAAGTTTGCCAGTCCCCTGTGTTCCCCTAGCCCTTGGTCTCAGCTCATCCTTGTGGGGATGGACAGGGCATGGAGGTCCAGCCACACACTTCTCTTCTGCAAAGCCAGGGAACGTCCTGCTGTAGCCTGAGCTCTCTCCAGAGGTCTTGGGCCCCTTCACAGAGGGAGGTGAGATCTCCGTGCCGGGCAGGATGCATCCCTGGCAAAGCAGAGGATGGTGCTGCTGTGCCACAGCCTGGGACATGATTCTCTGCTTACTTGGCAGATGATGCCACATTGCCTGGCTGTGACATGGGGCTGGGGAGTGAGTGGGCCTGAGGTGCCAGCAGGGTCCTGGGGCCCAAGGAAGTTGCCATGGGGTACCATGGGTGGCTCTGCCCATCCCTCCCTCTCCCTGAGCAGCCACCCTGATGGTGGCACAGCATGGTCCTCAGGCTCTAGCCGGCCTGGGAGGCTGTGGGCAGATGCTGTGAGCAAAGCTCAGCCAACAGAAGGAAAGATGAGCTCATAGCTGAACTGCTGCGTGGGGAATCGGGCGAGTTTACCCTGAGCTGCTCAGGGCCTGGCACTTTTTTGGGCTTCAGCGCCCCGAAGCTGTGCCTGGCCTTACAGGGAGCACAGTGGGGCAGCCCCAAGTGCTGGGGTGGGGACAGGGCACTGTGCTGGCAGTGTGGAACTGCTGGAGCCATTGTGGTGCCAGCCAGGATGGGAAGAGCCAGCACATCCCTCGCTGGGCTGCTCAGACTCGACAGGGAAAAGCCGCGTGTGTGATGGGTGGGCGGTTGCGCTGTTTATAAATAGGTTTAATTGAGATGCCTGCCTGGGTTCCATTTGTAACACCCTTTGCCAGCCTAAACTGTGATGCAAAACAGTAATTATTAAGGGTTTGGGTCACTGAAAGCTCAGCACTGAGCCTTCCCTGGCTTTGCTGGAGCAGTGGCCTTGCCCTCCTGGGCTGGGCCCAGCAGCTGGGGGCTCCCGCATCCCTGGAGCCCTGCTCTTTGCAGGCCACCATGTCACCCTTCCCAAAGCCCTGCCTGGCTCTTTGGCGGCTTGGGAGGGGACACGATTGGTCCAGGCAGGGACTGGCCCTGAAAAGCAGTGGGATAACTGAGGGTGGGATGTGAGGAAGCTCCCAGGGAGTGGCCCTCTGGGTAGGGGGGCTCAGAGGTGTGCAGATTTGAGTCCAGTTGGTGGGTGGTTGTGCTGTCCTTGTCCCAGTTCGGTTCTGGCAGTGGGACTGGAGGAGTTGCTTGGCTGAAAAACCACATTGAGCAGAGGGAGATTTGGTTCCATCGAGCTGGTGGAGCGAGTGTCCCCAGTGTGTACCTGCCGAGGGATTTGTTTGCACTGTTCATGCACCTTATTTTGATCCACTTTGGTCACAGCCCTTGTCCTCTGTCCTCCAGGCATCCGAGTGCTGGATGGGCCCCTCACCGACAGCATGGAGGCCATCGCCTTCAACAAGCACTATCAGATCAATGACATCTACAGCTGCAGGTGAGCCCTGAGGGGACCTTCAGCCAGGCCATGCCAACACCCAGTGAAGCCCTGTGGGCCCCGCTCTGCTTGGGGACATGGTCACAGCTCACAGCCAAATGCTCACACCAGTTCCTCTTCTCCCGTGGCTCTAGCTAGCCCTGAGGCACTGAAATCACTACTGCTGCTGTGGGTCCTGTGAGCCAGGCGGCAGGTGGTGGGTCTGTCCCACCGAGGGGACACCCTGCCTGTCCCCCTGGGCTCGGGGCCTGCCTGTGCCCCAGAGTCAGGCTGTCCCAAGGGCTTTGGGTGAACCTTGAGAGGGTCTGCAGCTGGCCATGTAAGGTGGGGCTCTCTGTTCCTGGTATTTCTGTTACTGGGGAGCTGGGCTGGGCTCTGCACAGCACAAGGCTCTGCCCCAGCACCCATGGGCAGGCTGAGCTGGAGGGGCCACTGTGCCCCCCGCTGTGGTCAGGGAGCCCCAGTTGAGCTCTGTGGCAGGGACCGGAATGTGTGAGAAGCTGGTTGTTAAATAAACATCAAACATTTTGTCCACTGGAATCTGACCCAGGGGCACAGTGCAAACATGACAGTGATATTCCAGCAGCGAGGGGCCAACCTGACAGATGGGAAAGTACAGCGCCCCCCGATCCCAGTCCTGGTGCTGGGAGTAACTGGTGGCTGCTTGTAGCTTAGTGTAACGGGAGGAAGAGTTGCTATCTGTGACTCCTGGGGCTGTCCCTTCATGGTGTCTGTCGTTGCAGCTGGGGTCCAGATGACGATGGGAAGACCGTGGATGGCCCCCATCAACTGGGAAAGGTAAAAAACAATCCCAGCAGCATGGGCCACCCCTGGGCTAGCTCTCTGGTGCTTGTGGCTTCTTGCCTGCTTGGACAGGCGAGGAGGGATGGTGCTGTGGCACAGTGCACGTTTGTTTGCTTCCGTGGCTGCCAGCAGAGGTGTTGCATGTTAGCGTGCGGTGGGGAGAGGTGACGTTGCTGCAGGAGGGCAGCATCCAGGCACTGGTGGATGAGCTTTCCAAGAAGAGGCTGGTTCCAGCAGGAAAATGCTCCTTTGCAATCTGTGGTGGTTTTCTGACAGCTTTTACAATCCAAGGGATGCTTTCTGCTGAGGAGACTGAGCATTCCTAGTGCTGGGGCTGGTTCTCCAGGCGGGGACTGTGCCTGAGATGCCAGGAGTGAATAAGGGGCTGGGGCAGTGGCTGCATTCGCTCTCAGCAGGTCTGTGGTGGGGGAAGAGTGGGAGCTGCATTGACTCTGGGGTGTAAAAGCCTTCTCACAGCGCCCAGGTGCCTGGCTCCTGCTGCCCAGCCACTGCAGTGAGGAGTTGCTGAGGGGGGGTCCCAAAGTGGCACCGTGTTGCTTGTGGGACGTGGTTCTGCTTCGTTTCTCTTTTGCCTGGCAGCCTTTTGCTGTACTTGTCTGACCACAAGACAGCAGTTACTGTGCTGTTCGGAGCAACGCTGACAACTGAGCTATCAGTTCGTGGTGACAAATGGTTTCCAGTTCTGCAAGTTAATTTATTCTCTTCCTGCGTGCAGCAGAGACAGCCGTAACAAGCTCTGGGACACAGTGCACCAGCAGAGCACAGCGTCTGGAGGGCTTTCTGGCCAGTGCAGTACGGCCCTTCTCCTGCTTCAGGGAGGGCCAAGGAGGAGGGCTGGGATCCAGCTTTCTTGCTTGTCCATCAGACAGATGCCCTTTATCTGGGCAGGAACAATGTCTGTGCAAGGTGTGGGCCTGGAGATGCGCTTCCCAAGCAGGGATGGTGTGATTGTGTTGGGCAGTGCTGGCTGGAGCCTTGCAGAAGGGCAGCGGCCACGCACGGGTCGTCTCTGTTGGCAGGAAAAGCCTTGATGCTGCAGAAAAGGCAGCCCCAAAGTGAGCCCTGCTGAAGCTGGGAGGCTTCTGTGTTTCTTCTGGGGTTCACGTGCTGGGCAGTCCTTGTGCTGTGACTGCCTGGGAGGCTGCTTTTCCTTTTTCTCTCTTTATTTGTAGAAGTGGAATCCACTCAAAATCACAGTGAGCTATGGAGCTGCTGTTCCCCAGCCCAGAGACCGGCCTCATGGCTGCCTTTGTAACGCACTCGCTCTGGGATTTCCGTGTCTGCTCTCACAGACACAGCTCCCTGACTCCGGGAGCCGGGTGAGACGTGGCCCGGAGGGGCTGTGACTGGCCCCGCCGTCACCCCGAGGACTCGGCAGGGCTGGCTATTGGAATCTCAGAGTGGACAGGCAGGGGAAGGGACCCCCTGAGTCGGTGTCCTGACCAGGACGGCTCCTTCTCCGCAGGCTGCCCTGCAGCACGGCGTGATAGCGGGTCGCAGGGGCTTCGGCAGCATTTTCGTCGTGGCCAGCGGCAACGGGGGGCAACACAACGACAACTGCAACTACGACGGGTACGCCAACTCCATCTACACTGTCACCATAGGTGAGTGCGTGTGCCTTCTGTCACCTCCTTCCCAGCGTGGGAAAAGGACGTAGTCCCAAAAGCTGCCCAGCTGGCAGCCGGCTGGAGAGCGGGAAGCGGTGTCTGTCCCCTGGGCATGAACGTGGCAGTGTCTAGAGGTGCTGGCCTCAAGTAGTCTTTGCCTTGGCCTCTTCCCCAGGTGCAGTGGATGAGACGGGCTCCATGCCGTTCTACGCCGAGGAATGTGCCTCCATGTTAGCGGTGACCTTCAGCGGTGGGGACAAGATGATGAGGAGCATCGTGAGTACCACACCAGGCACATGGCTTCCTCCCCAGGGCTCTGCTGGCCACACCTGGAACCGTCCAGCGCAGAGAAGGGACCAAACTCTGTCCCTTCTGAGTGCCACACCTCTGGTGTAGGCTGGCAGTTGGGCTCCTTTTTGAGACAGGAAATGGTTTTTATCTAAGACCTGCATTAAATAGGTCCTAGAGGGAGGTTCTAGGAGGCCCTAGACCCCCTCAGAGGGAGGTTCCTAGTTGTTGTTGTCCGCGTGTCATCACTGTCTGTCAGCCTGTCACTCCGGAGGGAGCACGGAGGGCTGGGAGCAGCATTGGGCTCTTTAAAGACCTTGGCCCCAGTTCCTTCTCTCTTCTGGCACGTGGGCCTCTCCCAGATGAATTTTTCAGAATATTTTTATCAGCTTTTCCTTTTTTTTTGCCAAAAAATTACTTCTTGTCAACAAAATGTCCTTTTTGCCTGAGCCAAGCAGCCGTGCCTGTTTTCACCAGCCCCAGGCCTGACCTGGCGTGTTCCTCCCTTGGTGCTGGTGCGCTCGGGGGCTCTCAGGCTGACCAGCCCCTATGGCCAGGAGCTGTCCGTGTCCCACAGGGGCTGCAGAGCCCAAGCCACCCTGGGCCACTTTGGGGTGTCAGTGGCCCCCAGGCCTAATTGTTTGGTGATGGGCAGGCGTCGGGAGGATCTCCTATCAGGATGGGCAGTTCCCGAAGGCTCTCTCTGGGCAAAGCCGATGAGGCAGTGAGGTCCCAGCAGCAGATCAGCCCCCAGCAGTGTGTGCTTGGGGGTCTTGGGGGTGCCCAGAGGCTGAGGAACAGTCCCTTTGGTGCTCCTGCAGCTGTGGCCCTGTGCCTGCCAGAGAGGAGCTGAGTCCAGGGTTGTCAAACAGGCTTCCCTGTGTGCTGGGTAAACTGGAGGAACAGGAAGAGCCTGGGTTCCTCAGCCACCTGGTTGGGACTCAGCAAAACTCTTCTCACAGTCCCAGGCCAGGGCAGGAATCTCTGATAACTCCAGTTAATCTGCCTGGAGCAACAGCTGGGCTCACGTGGCAGGGAAAGCAAAACCCAGAATGCAGCTAATTTTTCCTTTCAGAAATAACTTCAGTTGTCCCAAGCTGGTTTGGAAACTCTGGATGGTTTGCAAAGAAGGAAATGGCAGCCAAACAAGGGCTCTGCTGCGCTTTCCTCAGGAGTTACAGAGCTTTGGCTTTCTGTCCAGCTTCCCCCGAGCCTGCTGCTGGTGGCAGCACTTTGGAGATCTCAACCGCCCCTTCATTTGGAATTTTGGCCTTATGGGATGCTGATGCAGGAGCTGGGATTCCATTTGGGAGCCAGGATGAGATGTCACATGTAGCCTAGGCACATCCTGTTCCTTTGTGATTGCTTCTTCAGCGTGGCTGTGCCACGTTAAAACTTCCACACTCCTTTTCTTGTAGGATAATCTTCCTCATGCCCTTTAGGTGTGCTTCAGCGATGGCAGAGTTAATTCTCAGCAGCCATCTGCTGCCTTTTTTTTTTCTTCTTCTTTTACCAGACTATTAACTTTGTTTGGTTTCCTTAATGGGAAGAACGTAATCCAGCTTCTGGCAGTAGCTGCGGTTCCTACTGCAAGTTTGTGCTGCTCAGGGTGTTCTTTGGAGGACACAGAGCATCCCAGCACCGGGTGAAGCTGTGAACAGTTGGCAGAATGTTGTGGAGTCGAGCGTAGAAGGCAAGGAGACCCACAGCTTGGGGCATTCAGCCTGTGTCCCCGTGGGGAGCACAGGGGGATGGTTTGCTTTGCAGTGGGGTGACATGATTTTGGAACCTCCTGAGGTCTCTTTGGAGGCTCCGTGTGCTCTGCAAAGTCCTGTGTGATCCCTCTGTGGGTCCCCAGTTGTGCTGGAGTGTGGCTGTGCTCAGTGGTGAAGGTGAGGAAGGTCCCAAACCGTAACTACCTGGAGTTTCTCCTCAAGTTGCTTTGTTGCAGCCCAGTTCCTGGGCTTTTTGCAGAACCTGATCCAGGGGCAAGGGGAGCAGTGCCTGCCTGGGACCCTGCTGTGCCTTGGCTCTTCCTCCCACTGGCGAGAGCACCCCCCCATGGTCCAGAGTGGTGTAAAGTGGCTGTTCCTTGTCCTCAGCTAAACTCTGCACAAGCAGGGACAGCAAAGACGCTGTTCTGCCCTTGCCCTGGGGAGAAGCTGCCCGAGGTGCTCTGCTCAGCCCCACACTGGACTGTTTGTGTCCCAGCTCCCAGCACCCTACCTCGACAGGGGAGCTGCGCTTTTGCCCTTCCCACCTTGTACTGGTTTTTGCTGGGTTACCCGTGTCCCAGCCAGAAACTGTCTGGGAAATATTTCCAGGCTTTTCAGCAGCTAAACCCTGACCCTCTCCCCTGCTGCTGCCCCGCTCTTGTTGTTCTTCTGGTCTTGGCTGAGGGAGGATGACGGGATCTCTGGCTGCCTCTCCCGTCCCCCAGCCTGATCTCAGCAACCACAGGGAGAGAGAAAGCTCATGTGCTGCAAATTCCTCCCTCGGGTCTGGGGGGGAAGCTCCCCGTGCAGAAGAGATGGCTGGGAGACAGACAGATTAGATGTGGTCTGTGCAGGCAGGGCCTTCAGGACCACCTCCCTCAGTCGGCTCAGCCTGGCCAAAGGCACCCTGCACTGGAGAAGGTTTTCACAGCAAACAATAACTGGCTGCCCCCGAGGGTGCAGGAGGAGAGGACTGGCCAGGGGGGACCTAGACCGCAGGGAGGGATTGCTGCTGATGGGTTTTTCCTCCTCTTTCTCTCCCAGTTATCCAACTGGGATCATTTGTAGGGGATCTTTTCCACCTCCTCAGGTTTCTGGTCATAGTAATTATGAGTGCTGCTGGTGGAAACACGAGTAAAGCAGCGCTGCAGGGCTATCGAGAACCCACCAGCTTGTGCACTGCCCTGCACGCTGCTGGGGTGCCTGTGGGGAGCCCCCATTTCTCATGCCCTTTGTGTAGTATGTGGGGTCACACAATCCTGTGTCCCCAGGGCTTTTTGCCAGTTCTGTCACAGGCTGAGCGAGGGCTGCCAGTGGAGCAAGGGCACGGCTCAGGGCTGGGACTGGGTGCTCAGTGGCTCTCCCAGCCACCCCAGCGTGGCAAGCAGTGGTCTGACAGGAGGCATTTCTCCCCTTTCTTGGAAGGTGACGACAGACTGGGACTTGCAGAAGGGCACAGGCTGCACAGAAGGGCACACAGGGACCTCGGCTGCCGCTCCCCTCGCTGCTGGGATGATTGCACTGATGCTGCAGGTGCGGCCGTGTCTCACCTGGCGAGACGTCCAGCACATCATTGTCTTCACTGCCACCAAGGTGAGTGGCCCTGCCTCCCTTCCTCCTCCTCGGATGGCTGAGGTCCTGCTGAGCACATCCTTGTTGATGTCTGCCTGCCCCTCTATAAATCTCTCACTTGTCTGGCTCCCGGGGAAGGGATTGCGTTGTCCCCTTGCCCCTTGTTCCTCCCAGGAATGCGGCTGAGGCATATTCCTCTGTCAAGATAATAAATGGGGTATTTGCTCCAGGACTGCCTCCATCTGCCCGTCGCACGGGTCTTCCAGGGGCTCCCTGTGCCTCGCAGGGACACCAGGAGCATGTGTGTGTGTGTGCAGTGCAACTGGCCCAGCCGAAGGGCCAGCACCCATCTCTGCAGGGCCACAGTGTGGTCTGAGCAGTGGGCAAGCGAGGAGCTCTGCTTCCAGCCTTTCCTTGGGCTCTCCAGGGAGTTGGGCTCTTGGAAACCGATATAACAGCACGGTGGCAAACACAGCCCTTCCTTTTGTTCATCTTCCACTCCAGCACAGCTTCACTGCGGAAGGTGGGAGTGGGAACCAAGTGTAGCTGCCCCGTTTGGCTTAGGGACAGAACTTCTTCTGCATCTCTCTAGGGAGCAGGAGTCCGTGTCCAGCTCATGCTGTACTGGCTCTGGCACAGGGCAGCGTTTTCCACAGCCACAAGCCAGCGCTGCCAGAGGACTACAGCCCGAGAAGTGATGGGACCCAGATCTGTCCTGGCCCAGCTCTTGTTGATTTAAAGGACTTGGTTCCTTCTCCCCGAGGCTTCTGCCATCCCATGGGCTGTGCTTGGGCAGCAGGGAGCAGCTGGGATGTTTCAGAGCAGAGGCATTTGTGCCCTTTCCTGCTGCTCCATTTCCTTTCTGAGGAGGTGGGAAGCCTGTTTGGCCCAGGATTTGTTTCAAAGAAAGGTCAAACCGTTTCTTTCCAATAAGGCTGTGAGGGTTTGCTTCCCCGCTGCTGCAGGGTGCTTCTGAGCCTTCTCCCTTGCAGGCCTCTGGTTTGTGGGGTTGCTGGTGTCCCCCAGGGTGACAGGAGTCTCCTGCATTTCTTTTCAGTACGAGGATCGTCACGCAAGGTGGGACACCAACCAGGCTGGCTTCAGCCACAGCCATCAGCACGGCTTCGGCTTGCTCAACGCCTGGAGGCTCGTTAACGCTGCCAAGGTAATTGGGCTCCCCGTCCCAGGAGGCACGAAGAGCAGACCCAGCCCCGTGGTGGCAGTGGGTCCTGCTCTGGCAACACCATGGCCTGACACTGTTGCTGGTCAGGGCCAGGGCTCTGGCCCGCCCTCGCTATAAGGCTGCTTTTGGTATGAAGTAATGAGGCTTTGGCAACGCCTGAAACCTGCTGCCGAGCTGCTGCTCTCTCAGCACTATATATAGCCATGGGCAAGAGCCTTCCCTGGCTGGGGGACGACAGCTCTGATTCCCGGTTTGGGGAGTTCTGTCAGCAGCCCCGGCACCTTCCTTCCCTCCTGATGCAGCGTGCTCCAGGGAGGGCCTCATGCCCCGAGGAAATGGGGCGTTCTTGGCTCCACTTCCCCAGGGCTGCTGAGGGATGGTCAGAGCAGGGACATCCCCATCTCTTCCTCCCTGTGCCTCCAGTCACATGGAGACCAGGGCATGGCATGTCCCTTTGGCACTTGGTCCTCACTCATGCACCTCTGCCAAGTCACTGTATTCAGGCCACTCTCCCCTCCTGTAGGGCTTTGGGTTCTGCTGTGTTTCCTGCTCTACAGCTCCTGGGGTCGAAACGTAATGGCTTCAAGTAACCACTCAAACCCTCTCAGGTGGTGCTGGGGACAAACCAGGAGCTCCTGTGTCCTGATTGTCCCCTGCAACCCGCAGGCCATTGCTTTCCTTCGACTCCTGGGTGTGTGGGCACTACTCCAGCTCTGCAGCGCTCACTGCAGACCCTGTGTGCTGCCTGGGCTCGTGTGCCCTGGACCCACATTGGGAGAGCCCCTTGGCCTGGTCCCAAGCTGAGCCCACGTCCACAGCATTAGATGTGTTATGGACAGGAGCAGCTTGGGAGAGAGGGAGGAGACTGTGACCTGGATGTGTGGAGAGGGTGCAACCTCCTGCTGAATCCTCTCACCTTTCCCCTGGCAGATCTGGGAGTCTGTCCCGTACCTCGCCTCTTACGTGAGCCCGGTGCTGAAGGAGGGCAGGAGCATCCCCTTACTCCCACAGGAGCTGGAGGTCTCCTGGAACGGTAAGAGAAGGTGTGCCATGAGGAATCACGTGCTGGTGTACACTGAATCCTGGGATCTAGAGCCTGTTTCTGCTGGCGAGGGGTAGAGCTGGGCACACTGATGGGCCCCCCGGGTTGTGTGAGGCCACAAAGGGGTTAATGTTGGGCTGCCAAGGCTTTTTCCTCTCTCTTTCCGCTGCCCTTCCCCAGGGGATCTATGTCTGATGATGTGGTGCCCTCCTTGATAACTCCATCCCATAGATTGATGTCTCGGAGGAGCCAGACAAGCATTAGAGAGCTGGGCCAGGCTGGGCAGCAGCCAGACCTGCTCCTCTGGCTTTGACCATTTTAGGTAATGCTCCAGCTCCTGACTTGGCCACCCTCTGGCCACATAAACAAGGCTGCTCTGGCTGTTACCAGTGGGAAGGAGAGCTCAGCCCCAAGCCCTTCCCGGCCCCCCAGCAGGGCCCAGCTCTCTGGCTCCTTGCAGCGAGGCTGGGCCACCAGCTCTTTCCCTGTCCCACCAGAGATGCTGTCCCAAGGGGGCTGCACCCCTGGCCACGCCAGCTGCAGCTCCTGGCAGGGGCTGCTTCCCAGGATAGAGGTCCCCCTGGAAAGAGGGACAGAGGGGTGACACCCTGCTGATTGGGCCAGCAATGGGCTTAGTCACAAGGGTTTGGGGGTAAAGCAATTCCTTCTGCCCTAAAAGGAGTGGTGAGCTGAAAGCTGGGCTGCCAGCGCTTCGGAAGAGGCAGGAGAAGGCACTTGGGGGAAGTCTGTGCAGAGCAATGTGTGGTCCTGGGGACACTACTGTCCCCCAGGTACCCCAGGCTGCCTCAGAGCTAAGGCCTTTCCCACAGAGAATGAACGCAGGCCGGCTGCCTGGACCTGGGGTGCTCCTGGTGGGGAGCACCCACCCGCTGGGGCTGCCGAGGAGGCCGAGCCATAGACTGAAATCCGCTGGGCAGCTCGCCAGGGTTTCCTGCACTATAATTAGTGGCCCTGGCCCCGTGAGCATCTGTGGAGCTGCGAATGGTTTGAGATGAACACCAGGCTTCTCACCCTGGTCCTCTTTCCAAACCCGGCTCCTGTGTAATCCTGGCTTCCAAGCAGGCTGCGGGGCTGCCAGGAGCTGGCACAAATCCAGAGCAGAGAGGATCCGGTGAAGGATGAGAGATTCCTTCACCGCGGTGGGCAAAGCGCTCCAGGTGGGCTCCTGAATGCACAAGCCCTGAGTCAGGCCCGGGGGTGGGCAGAGCTGGGTGTCAGGGAGCCTGTGGGGCAGTAGCGTGAGTCTTGTAGGCAGCAGTTGAGCCCCACTTGTGAAATGAGGGTTCGACTGCAGTCGAGAGGCTGCTGGAGATGAGAGGGGAGAGGGGAGTGTGGATTCATGTTTCCCTGCTCTGGGGTTGTGATGGGGATGCCCGAGAGTCACCTTTGCCACTGCAAATGTTGCTGCTGCCTTTTACCCCTCCTCCCTCACCTTCCTCGCTGCCTCCTCCTCATCCCTTTCTCATCGTCCTCCTCCATCCTGGCTGAACTCAGGGAGGGGACACAGGGCACAGCAGCGGGCAGAGGACAGCCAGCACTGGGTGCCTCCTTCACCTCTGCTTGAGGAGGACCTGACTTCTGACCTGTGCCAAGCGGCCCAAGCACAACATGGGGTGCCTGGGGGACAGTTTGCCAGGACACTTTTCCCTCTGCCAGCCAGAGAGGAACGTCGGGTGGCTTGGCTGGGACAGACAAGGAGGCTCCTCGCAGAGCTGGGCCACCGAGTGCAGCCTGGCTTTGCTGCCAGGCACTTGGCAGAGCTTCCCCCCATGGGGTATGGCCACCCTGGGGACACAGCTGCACGGGAGGAGGCAGAGCCCAGCATGTGTGTCCCATTAAGTGGCACAGCAGTCCTGAGAGCTGGCTGGCAGTAGGGACTCTGTCCCGGCCACCAGCCTTAGCAAACCCCGCCTTCCCGTTCCCAGTCACCACTGCTGACCTGGAGCTCTCTGGCATGAGAACCCTGGAGCACGTGGCAGTCACTGTCACCATCACCCACCCTCGCCGTGGCAACCTGGAGATCAGGCTCTTCTGCCCCAGCGGCATGATGTCCCTGATAGGGACAGCCAGGAGCATGGACTCGTAAGCACGGGGTGGGGACTGGGATGTGGAGGCAGGACACCCAGGGCACGTGTCCAGCCTGGTGGCTCGGGCTCCCTTGCCTTCTCATGGCTCATTTCTCCTCTCCCTGTGGCAGGGACCCCAATGGCTTTGCTGACTGGACCTTCTCCACGGTGCGGTGCTGGGGTGAGGAAGCCCAGGGCACGTACAGACTGGTTGTCAGGGACATCGGTGAGTCCTGCCTGCCAGGGGTGAGGGTGGTGGCAGCAGTTCTGTGTCTTGTCCTGGGGAGCTGCCAGCTCAGCACCTGGGTGGCCATGGGTGCCAATCAGCCAGGCGAGAGAGTTCCCCGCTGGTCCAGCCTGTTTCTTCCCCAGGAGATGACAGCCTGAGGCCTGGGACCTTGAAGCAGTGGCAGCTGACCCTCTATGGCTCCTCCTGGTCCCCAGCAGAGATGAAGGACCGGCAGAGGTAGGACACCACAGTCCTGGCTTGGTGGGGAGAGGGGAGCTGGAGGGCTGAGGCGAGTTAGGAGATGTCTCTGAGCAGATGCTGGAGCAGTGTTGCTGTGACGTGCCTGGCAGGGTGAGGCTGCAGCTGCACGGGGCAGCCGTGGGCTGTTGGCTGGGTCTGACCTGGGAGGGCAACCCTCGGTGGTGGCAGAGGCACCCCAACCCCTTTGGGGGCGTTTGGGACTCTGCCTGGAGCAGCCCTGCCTGCAGGACCCTCACGGGGTGCCTCTGTTCCCCAGGCTGCTGGAGGAAGCCATGAGTGGGCAGTACCTGAGCAGCAACTTCTCCTTGCCCTGCCCTCCAGGGCTGGAGATCCCCGAGGAGCAGCGCTACACCATCACAGCCAACACCCTCAAGGTGAGCCTGCCTGGGGGCCGGGGCCACCCCAGGGACTGGAGGAGCAGGAACCTGCCTCCCTTGCCCTCCTGGGGCCGTGCCCCCTCTGCTGGGTGACAGCAGGGTTCTGGAGTGGTCAAGGGCTTTGTTTCTCAAGGGGTTTCCTCCTCTGCAGACCCTCCTGCTGTTGGGATGCTTTGCCGTGTTCTGGACTTTCTACTACATGCTGGAGGTTTGCCTGACGCGCAACAACGTGGGGCTGGACCTGAGCTGCAACAGCTCCGCTGCCTGCCCCTGGTACCAGCAGGGCGGGAAGCACAGGGCCCTGGAGAGCGGCCTGGAGATGGAATCGGTGCCCCTCTATCGGGAGAAGGACATGGAGGATGTCGAGATGGAGTGTGAGCACCCGCAGCCTGCCCGGGACGGGGAGGAGGAGTCCTGGACCCCCAGCCACCCCAAACTTCCCAGCAGAGCCACGAGCTTCCACGAGGCGGTCCCGGCCGGAGCAGGGTACCTGGGCCAGGAGGTGACAACGGGGCTGCTCTTGGAGGACAGGGAGCAGCAGCAGTGCTAGCGGGAGCTGTGTCCCCTGCTTTTGGTACGTCCTTCCCGAGTGCAGGCGGCAGAGACTCTTCTGAGCCACCGGGAACTGTTGCCCTCGGGTCCTGTGGAAGGTGCTGTTGGAAGTGGCTCGGAAAGAAGGAGCGAGAGTGCTGGGAGCGGAAGGGGAGCTTCCCTTTCCCTCGCTCTGGAAAACAAAGTAAGCCTTAATCCTGTTCTGGATGGAGACCGCCCCGCGGTGGCACTCAGGGCTTCCCCCTGTGCGTGGAACGAGGTCCCAGGATGCTGTCCCCTGTTCCCCCATGGCCCCTCAGGCCCTGCAGCACTGGGGAAAAAGAGATGCTTGTTCCCAGTTTCTGCAGAGTGAGCCTGGAAAAGGTGGCAGGGCCCCTGGCAGCTGCCTGTGCAGGCAGGGACCCCACAGCACTGTCATTTGCTGGCCCCGCTGGGCCAGGAGGTGACCATTGCCCACCAGTTCTACCCAGTTTAGAAGCAGGGACTCGTTTTGCCCATCTGCAGCCAGCGCTTGCTCCCTGTCCCCAAGTGCTGTCACTGCGCTGGCGGTGGCTCCTCTCGCCCAGGCAGGTGAGGGAGATGAAGGAGGAGGCAGAAGGCAGGGGGTTCAGGGGAGGCAGGATGGGGCTGGCTGTGCTCGGTGGGGGGCACAGAGCACCTGTGGCAGCAGGTATGGTGGCAGTGGGACCTGGCTGTGACTGCTTCCCCCCCCTCTTGCCTCCCCACCGCTCGCTGGGGCTTCGGCTTGTGCCCCGTGCCCAGGAGGGACCGGGTTGTGGCCGCCGGGGGCTTTGGGCTGGGCTGGGGTGGCCGAGTTGCTCTGGCAGTGGCTCGTGTGCCGGCGGGGTTGGCTTGTTCCCGTCTCGCTGGGGCCGTGGGTTTATTTTTTTAAAGCTGGGGTTTGGTTTTTTTAATCAGCAAAGCCCTTTTGTGTAGCTTTCCAAATAAAGTCTTGAAAA
>VXBJ01005361.1:572500-584238 GCA_013400055.1 Nycticryphes semicollaris | reverse complement strand
ACCACTGCCACCAGCTGCTGCCTGTAGCCCCTCACCCGTGTCCAGGCTGGGTGAGTCCATGGCTGCCAGGAGCCCCTTCCTCTTCTGCTGCCTGCCGAGGGAAGGGCTGTGAGCAGTGCCAGGCTGGCAACCAGGGGCGAGGGGCCACAGCATACCCGAGGGGACGGGATGGCACCTGTGGTCTCAGTGCCCGGAGGGGACCGGGTGGCCGGGGCAGCGATGGCCGGGAACTCACCGGCAGCTCTCCCAGCAGGCGATGACCACCGTGAGGACATAGAAGGAGAGGAAGATGCCCAGGCAGAAGAGGACGCTGCTCACATAGGCCTCCGCTGCGCAGAGCCGAGACAAGCCCTCAGGGTGAGTGGCAGCCCCAAGGACCTGCCACACGGTCCCCTGGGGAGCTCAGACCCCCCTGACCCCTCCCAGNCCAGCTTCTTCTGCCGGTTGTGCTGATCCACGGGTTCGTCTGGAACAAGGCACGGGGGGACGATCAGCCCCTGCCGCCCGGCTCAGAGGGGACCCACAAGTCCTTCCCCCTCCTCTGCCAGGGTGGGGGGCTCAGCCCACTGCAATGCCACTCTCCTCCTCATCCTCAGCATCACCCCCCATCCCATCGGGGCGTACCTGGGGAGGTATTTTTGGAGAGGGGGTAGTAGGGCAGAGCCCCCCCACACGCCTCGTCCTCCGTCTTCACAACCACCACCACGTAGAAGCTGTTGCTGGGGAAATCCTTCTTCTGCGCCGGCCATCCCGGGGCGGGGGAGAGATGGGGGTCAGTGGAGCCCAGCCGGGGGTCTGCCATGCAGCCGGGGGTCCCTCGGGGGGCTCAGCCCCACAGCACAGCCCCAGAGCACAGCCCTGTGCCCACCTGCACCGTGATGGCCGCCTTCTTCGTCATGGTCTGGTACATCCCGATGAAGGCCACGTTGTTGTCCAAATCATAGACGGGGCACTGTGGGGGCAGAGGGGGCCGTGAGCCCCGCTGGGCACCACAGATCGCCCAGAAGGGGGGTCCCGCCACCCAAACCTACCAGGATGTCCTGGATGGAGATGACGGAGCAGGGGAAGGCCATGGCTGAGGTCACCTTCACGATCACCGAGTCCACTCCCTCGGGGAACTCGTACTTGAAATACTGGGGGAGGAGGAAAAAAATGGGCCACATCACCCACCACGGTGGCCAGGGTCCCCTCCCTGGGGACAGACCCCGGCCCGTGCCACGCCAGCTCCTCCTCACCTGTGGCTGGGCGGCCGTGGCGTTGAAGCTGAACCTTTCATTTGTCCTGCACAGGGCATGGGAAAGACGACGGTCGGTGAGGGGAGCCCGGGCAGGCAGCGGGGGGACGGGGACGAGGGGCTCCCCTCACCGCAGCACGAAATTCTCCACCCGGGTGACCCGCAGCTGGTAGGAGGCGTTGAGGGACAGGGTGGAGACATCCACGAAGAAGTGCTGGGTCTCCACCTCCGCCTTGGTCTGGGGCTGGCAGAGCGTGCGGCTCACCTCCTGGTACGCGTATTTCCGCTGGTACCTGGGCAGGCAGAGCCACGCTGTGCCCACCGCCCCGAACCTGCCCGCCGGGACCCCCGCCCGCACGCCGGCCCTTCACAGCTTGGCCGGGCATGGGGGTGTGGGGCAGCAGAACCCACCCCGCCGGTACTCACAGTCCCCGCAGGATGAGCGGCACCTGGAAGGAGACCACGGCCTCCTTCTGCCTCACCACGAAGAGGACGGGCAAGTCCTTGTGGTCGGAGAGGACGTTCACCGACACCCGCACCCCCTCCGTCTGCGGGGAGAAGCGGGACGGCGAGGCGTTGGCCAGGGAGCACCGGCTCATCCCCGGTGACTGGACTTTGCTCGGCCATCGTGGCAGAGGATGCCTCCCCGCCGCGGGGACCGCGGGCTGCCACTGTCACCCTGCCCCGAATCTCCCCCAGGGAAGGGTCACCCGTGTTGGGGGGTGACCGCTCTGCCCACCCCACCGGCTCACCCTGTTCCTGTGGACGCTGTGGTTGAAGGCGTAGGTGTTGAGCTGGTTGGCGCCCACCCAGTCGGTGTAGGTGGTGTTGAAGCTGGCCTCCCTCTCCTCCACACACCGGTGCCCGTGGGGCTGGGGCAGGGCGAGCGGCAGGGCCACCAGCGCCCAGGCCAGCAGCGCCCGGGCCAGCGCGGCCGCCCCGGCGCTCGCCATCCCGCCAGCATCCCCGGCCGTGCCGCTCCGAGCCCGGCCGGCCAAGGTCCGCCGGGGCGGGACGGGTGGCGACGAGTCGGGTCGGGACGGGACGGGTGGGTCAGCCGGGGCGCGTCCGGGAGCCCTGCCCCATGGCGAGCCCGCTGCCGGTCGGGGCGGGTGGCGGTGCCCGGTGTCCGCGGGCAGTACCCGCTTCTGCTGCCGGTGTCCGCGGCAGGAGCCCCGGCGGTGCTGCCGCTGCCCGGTGCCCGATGCCGCTGCCCGGTGCCGGTGCCCGGTGCCGGTACTCGCTTCCCCCCCGCTCCGCAGGCAGCTGTAAACACGGGCCGGCGGTGACGTCACGCGGCGTCACACGTGAAGAGGAGCCGGCCGGGGAAGTGACGCGGCGGCGGCGGGCGGTGCCGGGGAACGGGCGGCCCCTGCCCCTGGGGAGGCGACCGGCCCCGTCGGCAGCCCCCGGTCCCGCCGGGGAACCCCCGCTCCAGGGGGCACCGCTGCCCCTCTTGGGGCGCCGTAGGGCGGTTCCTGCCCCATATGGACCGCTTAGAGGAAGCCCCTGCCCCATATGGGAGCCCGTAGGGGAACCTCCATCCCATAGGGGCTCCCAGACCCCTTAGGGGAAGCCCCTGCTTCACAGGGGAGACCCTGCCCCATACAGACCCCATAGGGAGAGCCCCTGCCCCATATAGGACTCCACAGGGGAAGCCCCTGCCCCCTGTGGGACCCCATAAGTGAGCTACTAACCTATATAGGACCCTACAGGGGTCCTATAGAGACTCCATCTTGTAGGGAAGCCCCTGCTCCATGTAGGACTCCACAGAGGAAGCCCCTGCTCCACAGGGGACCCCCTGCCCCATATTGGATCCCACAGGGGAGCCCTTACAGGAAGCTCTTGCTCCATGGGGGATCCCCTGCCCCATATAGGACCCTATGGGGGTCCCTGCCCGCTCTGGTGGCACAAGGACCCATCCTGCCCACTGAGCCCCCAGCCTGGAGAGGGAGCTGGGAGCAAGCCAGGCCTTCCCAGACCCAGTGCCACATCCTCCCTGTGACCAGCAGCGTCAAGAGGCATTTGTGGTGGCCTTTTTGATGGGGTTGTCACGAGCTGAGATGCGGCAGTGACTACTGGTCCCCAGCTGTCCCCAGGGGTGACCCAAGCTGGCTGTGGCACCGACAGGAGGCTGCCACCCCCCTGCTGGGCTCGGTGCGGCCGCCCCGTCCGGACAGACAAGCTGCTGCGTTAATCATGGGGTGTGCGATGCCGGAGCCGTGACCAGCCCTCGTTTGCTGCAGGAGGACACCCTCCCTCCCTGGTACTGGGCTCGAGGACCCCTCCCTGGCTAGGACACCGTCCCCTGCTCTGGCCGGTGACACCTCTCTGGACACCCACCCAAGCCACTTGCCCAGCCTGCCGCTGTGCCCAGGCGTGGGGACATTCACAGCCAGGTAAGGTATGGCACTGCAGCCACGCAGGTGTCCTTCCCCTCCAGATTTCCACCCAGGGGCTCCTGCAGCCTCCCCCCTTCTCACAGCGCCCTCTGTCTCTAAAGATTAGAGGAATTAAAAGTAATTGGAAGTTTTCTGTGGCTCTGGCCGTTGGGGAAGAGGGAGCGAAGCTGCGCAGCATTTTCACACACATCTCCCTCCGACCCCCCCCCCCCGTCCCGGCTGCTGAGGAGTTTCCCGCTGGCAGCCCCCTCTCCAGGGGCTGTGTGACCCTTTCAGTCACATCTTTCATTTCTGTGACCAGGTTGTTGGGTTTTTTTCTCTTGGTTTTAGAGCCCTCACTGGAAGAGCTCAGCCCCACGTCATCTCCCAGAAAGCCACCCTCGTGGCCTACAAGGGACACCCGAGACCTCGGCCGCCCGTTTCCCCCCCGGGACAAAGGCAGAGAGAGCCAGGAGCGCTGCTGCTATTGTGCACTTTATTTCTATCGGTCCCCTCGCCGAGGATCCCCTGGCCCTGCTCAGGCTCCGCAGGTCGTTTCCCAGGTTAGGGGGGGTGGTGGCGGGTGACGCCGACAGCAGAAGGAAGGACAAGCACAGGGGGGACAGACGGACGCCCGTGTGGGAGCGGGAAGCAGGACTCCAACTGGCTCCCGGGCTGCTGCGGGGACCCCGGCATCGCCTCCGCTGGGGAGAGGGTACGTGGCATGGCGCGGTGGCGTGTGCTCCCTGCTCGATTTGGGGCTCTTAAAGGTAAATGAAACACAAGCCAATGTCCCATCGAGGGCCAAAGTGCTGGTTCCCTTTCCCTACAGAACCGTGCTGAGGGGGCTGGGGCCAAGGCTCTGCCTGGCCAAAGGAGAGGGACACCCCACCAAAAGCCCCCCAGAGTCGAGCAGGGAGGAGAGCAGATTGTAAGGGAGCGAGGGCCCAGCTGAGCCTGGCCCTGGAGCCCCCCTGGGGGGTGGGTTTGGCAGCAGCCCCCCAGCCCCGCAGGAAGGGCACAGAAGGAGTGAGTGACACAGAGAGGGGGCAGGAGGGAGGTGGGTGTGCACACACACACACACACACACACACACACACACTGCGACACGGTGGGGTGAAACACTGACATTTATATCGAAATGCGCACTAACACAGCGAGTTCTACCAGCTGATGCATTTTTACCAAAGCAGAATCACAAGTTCTTCACCCGGGGAAGGCTCAGGGGCAGCAGGGTGAGGGGGGGGATGACCCGGGGCAGTGGCAGCCGGGAGGGCAGGTGGATGGGACGAGCCTTCCTCCTTGCAGGCCCCCTCCTGCCTCATCCTCTCGCCCCCCCCCTCCCGGCCAGTTACAAGAGACTCTTTCTGTCCTTTCACACCTTTCACTTTGTTTTCCCCTCTGCTGCAGTCAACACGGAGCTGGCAGCGCTGGCACAGACCTGTCAAACGTGGCCGGGCTCTTCACTTGGAGGGGGGAGAAGCCCCACGGGGCCAGTTCTTTCCCGGCCGCCCTGGCAGGGGGAGACTGGCCCCAACACCTAGAGCTGGAACTGGAGCTTTTCTCCCTGAGGAGGTGCTCGGTGGTAAGTACTCAATTAGTGAAAAGGGAGAACCCCTCCTTCCCCCCCAAAACAAACCCCTGTCAGTCGTGAGCCAGGCAGTTTCTAACCGAGCAGAGCTCAAGTCCAAGCTGGGAGGAAGCCTCGCCTTCTTTACACAGTGCCAGAGATGGCCACAGGAGCTGAGGAGGAGGACGGTGAGCACCCAACCAAGCAGAGAGCGTGGCACCTCGGCCAAGCCAAGCCAAAGCAGAGCTGGCAGCACCGCCCCTGGTCACGCTGCCGCGGCTCCTGAGCCTGCCAAACCTCCGGGTCCACTGGGCACCCGGCCGAGGGGCTGACTCACAGGGGCACGGGCACCCAGCTGGGAAATCTGAGCTTTTTACTGGGCAGTACGTTCCTGGTTGGCATCTCTTTAGCCAGAAAGCAGCCAGAGCAGGGAAGGAAGCGGAGAGGAAACCAGCACACCGCCTTTCCACACAAGCCTAGCAGCCTACAGGGAGCACAGCATCTCTGACCCTGTCTCCCTGCGGGGTGCAACAACTCCTTTCCCCAGGAATCCTCCACTGCAGCGGATTTTTAAGGGTTCATTTTGCCCCAACTTCTCCAGCAACCACCTCAGCAGCAGCGTGAGCCACGCTGCTCCCTTAAAACCTGTCCTCCAAGGGAGCAGAGCTCCGGGGAGCAGCACGTCCCCAGTCCACTTCCTGGGGGCAGGACCCTGAGCCCTCCTCCGCCGCACCCCCCCCCAAGCTTCCTACTTCTGATCCTGGCAAGTGGAAGGCTTCAGCTTTCCTTCATCTGTGTGTAGCTCACATATACTGGAAACGAAACACACACTATGCATGCAATCCAGGCAGAAATCCTGCTATGAGCAATTCTACAGGGAGAGGGGACATGGAAGTATTCTGGTTATAGAGTGTGTTAAGCACAGCCCCCGGGAGTACAAACAAGGGGCAGACAGAGTATATACAGTACCTACGGACTTCATGGCAAGCAACCCGGACACCAAATCACCCCTCAAGCCCAGGGAGGGTTGAAGTGCCCGCTGGAAAGCTCTCTGTTCCTCTCCAGTTTACCTGCTGCTGGGAGCCCGGTGCCTGCAGATCCTGCGTGTGGGGGCAAAGGAGCGCAGAGACCAGCGGCAGCAGCTCTTGTCACCCAGCCTCGAGCCCCAGCTCTGGCAGGTAAGCGGAGGAGGAACAGGCTTTGATTAAAACAGCTGGATTTTTAGAGTTACCTACTCGTGCCTTTCAGGTCCAAACCATGTGCTCTCTGAAAAAGAGCGCCTTTCACTTTTAAAGGAAAGGCCCTTTTCCTGTGATCGTAGTAGACTGCAACCAGACCTCTGAACAAAAAAGAGACCCCAGACCCAAATCCCACTTCGGGGCAGCCCCTGAGGGAGGGTGCCAGCCCCTCTGGCTGGAAGCGGTGAGCAGTGTCCAGGGCAGGAAAAGCTACACCTCGACCTCACTCTTTACTGCGAGAGGCTGTAGTTGCTCCAATAAAATGTTTATACAAGTAAAACAGAAGTGAGAGAGAAAGAGACAGCTGGGAAGCTTTGGACTGATTTGGGCCTTGCAGACAGGGACTATTCAGATGGGCTGCCTTTGGGAAAAAAAACCCCAGGATGTAACAGTCCTACTTAAAAATCCCCAAAAGGCCAAGGCAGAGCAGTGCAGAGAGCCCCGGCAGAGGTGTCTGGGAGGAGTGACACGGCAGCTCCAGAGCAGCAAGGAAGTGACTGCTTCGTGTGGCCTTTACTGGATAATTAAAATCCTGGAGTGAGCAACTGCTAAAAGCCAGCACCAGCACACAGGCAGGAGCAGAGAGCAGGACAGGCAGCAGCACCCCAAGGAGAGCCCCCAGGAAAGGTGCCCTGGCTACTGGGCACGGGGAAATAAGCACAAGAACAAGCGCCGGGGAGTGTTACGCCAGTTCAGTCAACTGTTTCTTTACATTTCTGAATTCCAGTTTCATGCTGCTTCGGAAAGAAGGGAGTGAGAGAGCAACACGTGTCACTGAACCCCCCCTCCCCCAGGAAAAACAAAACCAACCACCCAAACAGAAGGGGAAAACAGAAACAACCCCCGAGGAAACTTGAAAAGGTGGGACCGAGTTTGGAAAAATGCATCTGTTCTGGCTTTTGCAAGTGGAATGTGATTCTTGTTCAGAGGGTAACACACACACACACACACAGAGAGCACGATCCCTACAGCCAGGAGCAGCACACGGGCCCTCGGAGACGGGCTACCGGGGTTCTAGGACAACCACAGAGCAACAAGACATGAGAGGGGCAGAGAGTGACAGTCCTGTTCTCGCTTTAAATGAGGAATGGTTTAAAAGTAAAACTTCTCCAGCTAACCTCCGCCTGCAATAAAACCAACCGAGCCGGCCCTCGTACGGACAAGACCAGTTAAACATTAGCCTTCCCCCTCAAAACACTAGGTACGAACATCCGGTAACACTCTACAATGGAAAGTGCTTTAAGAAAGAAGGATTCTGTAGTGCCAGTGACGGAACTGATCTGATGGGCTGGATGATGCTGCTAACGCCGAGGTGGGCTGCTCAGGCCAGGGCGGCTCGTTTCTCCTCGGGGGTCTCCTCCAGCAGCTGCATGATCAGTTCGTGGAGGGGTTTGCAGATCTTGGCGTAGCCCCCTCCCGTCAGGTGCAGGAAGTCGAACATGTCGTGGTAGGAGATGGTGCCATCTGAGTGCACGAAGCCGGCGTCCACGTCCAGCAGCTGGACGTTGGGCAGTTTGGGGAGCGAGGCTTTTAGCAGATGGTTCACCTTGGCGTTCTTCTGCCGCAGCGGGTTTGGCTTCTCTCCACGAGGTAGCAGGCCCTGCCAGGGGAAGGAGGCAAGAAAAGAGCTTCACACGACTCTGAGGGAGCAACAGCGCCCGCTCTCCCGTCCAATCCCGGCTGCCTTTCCAGGTTTGAGATGCCCCTGACAAGAGGAGCTCAGCCCTTCCATCAGACCTTGTCCATCCAGAGCTCATTTGAAATGCAGCTACGAGCACGACTGGCACAGCCTTGTCCCTTCATACATCACTGTGCTCTTTGTACAAGCTTTCAGCAGCGCCCGGCTGCTCCAGAGCGGAGGCACCCGCTTCCCTGCCAAGACAAGGAAGCCAACGGGGATCTCTAATCCCAGCTCCAATCTGGGCACCTTTTCTCTCCCCAGGGGACTCGAGGGGGAGAGAGATACCCCTGACGGGAGCGGTTACACCCGGCTGTGGAGGGGCTGAAAGGACAACTGCTGCAAAACCAAGCAAAGGAGGGGAGGCAGGCACCAAGCAGGAGAGAAATAAAGCCACTGCCCTCCCTGGGGATGATGGGCAACTCCCTGCTCGGCAGAGGGAGGGCAGGGAGAGAGCACGGGGCTTCCTCAGAGCGGGGTGTTTGCCCAGTGCTCCCACAGACCTACCAGTACGATGACTTTGGCCTGTGGCTGCTGGGTGTTTATCAGGCGCACGATCGCCTCGATTCCCCCTGCTACTTCTTCTGCCGTGTTTTCATGGTTATTTGTTCCAACCCAAACAACAATGACCTACAAGGAGGGAAAAAAAAGACATGTTTGTTAACTTTTTCAGGATGAGTTTTTCTGGGCTTTGCTGACCCTGATAACCCTGCGTAACCCTCAACTGGGAGCAGCGACACATCAAGTCAGGCTGAAGGCTAAAGCCCAGGCTGCGAGAGCTCTCAGCTCCCAGTCTGAGTTCTGAATAGCATCTCCCAGCTTGTTTTGGCCCCCACTTTGGACGAAGAACTGGTACTATCGAAGCTCTTCTGGACAGAGATGCCTGAGCCCACCCCACTTCAGAGCCTCCTGGCCAACTTGGCAGGAGCTTCCATGGCTCCAGAAGAGGGTGCTGCACATCTGTACGGTACAGCCTCAGCGTCTTAGGGGCAGGGACAACTGTGCAGCTCTGCTTTTTACTTCACAGGTTGGTAAACTCTCAAATAAGCTCAAATACAAGCGACACCCCCTGGCACCCTGGGGTGTGCACTGCCAGTAAAGATGTGCTTTACAACTTTACCATGCTCCCAGTAAAGACACGCACAAGGGGGCTGGGGGTGTTGGTGCAGGCTGGGAGGCTGATCCTCACCACACCTCCTGGACACCTTGGCTAACTCCTCATCAGATAATTCAGCCTCCCTTTCTAGAGGCTGAGAATGCATCTTGGCCCTGAGAGACACACCGCGACTCCAAACTACACCGAGCTACAGTAAATCATAGCTTTGATCAACGTATTTCCCTGGAAGGTCTATTTATTGGTTATTTATTGGTGATGCCTTCTGATTTGATTTTTCAGCAGTGCAACCTCCTGGCTCAGGCTAACACACTGCAGTACCCGACACGCACTCAGCACCAAGGACTGCTCAGACAAAGACTTGTGTTCACAGCTCCCTCGGTTCCGCACCACTCCCACCCTGAAGCCTCCTTTACATCAGCACGGGGCTGCCTGCTTTGCTTTTCTGCTTATACCTTCGGTTTAATGTTCTCCAGTTCCCCGTTCTTCAGTCTCCATAGAACGTGACCCGTGGTGTCTCCACCAATCCCGAAATTCAGTGCATGAAGCGGTGAGAAGAGCTCTCGCCATATCTGCAATCAGAAATCAATCTGCTGTTTTGGAGCATCATCCCAAGGCTCCCTAGGTACAGGTCTTCTGCAGAAGACATCAAGGACCTGAAAAAATCCCTTCCATCACCAGGTATGAGAACTAGAAGCAATGGAAGCGGCTCTTGCAGGAAAAAGCTGCTCAGCTGCCACCACAGCAGAGCAGCAGGAGTCTTTGCCACAACAGTTTCAGAGAAAGCCCTGGGTGTGGATGCCTGTAACACCCTGCGAGGAACCAGGAGAGGGTTGTGAATGTGTGTCCAAAGGGAGGCAGCTGGTAATGGCTTCAGAGAAAGCCTGCAAATGGCTTAGAGCTAAACCAGCAAGGCCTGGTAGGGGCACTGGGAAGTGGGGCAAAATAAACCTGAAGGGATGGCAGTAAAAGTAGAACTGAAGAAATTGTCAGTATTGGAGGGGATCACCAGTTACCAGATTAGAGAGAGAAACCTCTAAAAATTCCTGTGACAGCCCCCTCCCCTCCTTTCTTTATCCGTACCTCATACTGCTGCAGCAACTGCACCATGGAGTCACCCACAAAGAGCACGTCGGGCTCCTTGTCTTTGCAGTCCAAGACAAACCTGTTGTGCTGTTAAGAGAAAGCAGGAAGGTTAAGCTCACACAACTCCCGGTACCTCTGCTGCGGGACAGAAAGGGATGGCTGCCTGACCACTGTCCCTTGCTGCCCAATGCTGGCTGCTGTCCCCTCCAACGCCCTTCTCTGCATTAACCTGTGAGCTGCCAGACTCTCCTCCCCACCGCACAGACCCCAGCAACAGTCTTAAGAGCAGCATCTCCTCTGCCCTCTGTGCCACGCAGCCAAAACGCCACGAGCCTGTCGGGCACCCACTGGATTCAACCACTGCAGAACAGAGGAATTAACAGTTCATCACTGCAGTGAGTCTCCTCTGGCTGTTTCTGCAAGGAAGTGCTGCAGTGAGGGACGGGCAGCCCGTGCCCTTTGCTATTTTCAGCTTTGTCACCACCTCGCCAAGAGGCATGCTGGAACCTGGAACGCCGCTTCACCCTTTAGCAAAGGGGCTGGCCATTTCTCCCAGCTAAAATGGCTAAGGGGGANACCCCGGGAGAGGATGCAGCCCCCCTGCCCCCCTGCCCCTCCCAGCCTCACCTGTGACATCCACCGGTCATCCCCCTGAATGTCTTCGGCGGCGTGCGGAACGGCGGCAGGGTTTGAGCCCCCCTGGCTCATCCTATTCCTGTGGAAAGAACATTTCAGACTCCCAGCTGCTTCCAGCAGCTATCGCAGCGCCGGGGAAAAGGGCTGGCTGCCCAGAAACCGCCACGCTTCCTGACATTCACAACGGACAATTCATTGCCTATTCCTACGCATGTGGAGTTCTGGCTGACGGGTAAATATGGTTTATTCCACGCAGGACTGTCAGGTCACCTCTGCAGACCCTCCTCCATCTATCGACCAGACGTTCAGGCACTTAAGTGCAACGTTATAAAACAGGAGAGGAAAGCTCATTGCAGAGGATGTTCTGCAGGAACACACCTCAGCCACGCCAGGCTGTAATAACATCATAATAAATGCTGATAGTCTGAGGATTAGCCCCTATTAGTATCCAGATCTCCAGCTTACAAGCACTGAGCTGCGCGGGGCGATGGATTATCTGGCTTCAGGGGACAGTGAACGGCAGCGGGGCTGATCCCGAGGGACGGCGATCGGGAAAAGCGTCGGACGGCGGGGTAACGCTCCCCGACCCCGCAGCAAAGCCCAGCCCTTCCTCCCCAAATCAGGCCATGGTCCTGGCGCTGCAGAAAACCGCGGCCGCCACCAGAGCAGTGCGACGGGCTGCAACCCGAATCCGCCCTTTTTAGAAGGCAAGGTGACAGCCGCGCCTTCCCCTCCCCCCCACCCCGCCCCCAGGCGGCGATCACGGCGGGGCAGGCTTTATAAGGGCGGCTCCCCGCCGCC
>VXBJ01005361.1:522774-571855 GCA_013400055.1 Nycticryphes semicollaris | reverse complement strand
GTCGTCAAGCTGGCCACCCACCTGGTGACCCGGGCCAAGGTGAGGGGGGCGGCCGGAGCCTGTCGGCGGGGGTTTGGGCCCGGGTGGGCCCGGGCTGGCGGCGTCCGGAGGGCGGTGAGGCGGGGTTGCCGCCCGGCGTTGAAGGGCGCCGGGCCGGGGGAGGAACGGCTCTGGTGGGGCCTCCCGGGGCCGCCCGGCCGGGGCTCGCTGCGCGCTCCGGTCCGCAGGTGGCGGCAGGTCGGGGCTTCCTTCCCGGGTCTGCCCCCGGACATCGCTTCGGGAAGGGGAATATCGCCGCGGCCGTCGCGATACTGCGCGTTGCGCCGTGTTCCGTTGCGCCGCACATGCCGGGCTGCCGGTGGCCATAGCGGAGGCTGCTCCAGAGGGTGCCGTGGTGGAAAATGGGGATGGAAGCGGGATCAGGGCCGGGAGCGAAGAGGCCTCCGCGAAGCCCCGCTTGCCCCCGCCGCTGCCCTGGGCTGGGCTGGGCTGGACCGGGCTACCCCGGGAGCAGCCGCGGAAGCCCCGCAGGTGGAGGCCTCTTGGCCGCGCGTCAGTTTCGGGAGCTCCCGTGTCAATTTTGGGAGCTCCCTCCCCTTGAACGGGGGGTGGAAATCCGCCCTGGCTCTCGTGGGTTTGGAACTCTGGCTCCTTGCCCAGGTAACGAAGTGAGAATCGTTTCTGAAAATCGGCTCCTTCCCATCTCCCGGCCGGGTCACATCTGCCCAGCTGCTGTGAACGGGTGTCTGTTTCTGTGCCTTGGGGGGCCACAGTCTAACCCCCGCTGGGGCGGCCCTGGTTGTGCTGTGCGGGGCTCGGCCATCGCTTCCCCCCTTCTAAAGCTGGTGGGAGCAGGGGTTGGTAATTCAGGTGCTTCACACGCCTGGGCTCCCGGTTTCAGCCTCCTGCCTTGAGCCAAGGTCCCTTCTGAGCGGTGCGGTCGTGGATTTGGCAGAATGTCCAAGCAGAGACCTTCTTTTCCATGGGAATAGTTGATTTTTTTTCTGAAGGATGTTGAAACATGCAGGTTTTGTCGGGAAACGCTGCTCTCCACGGACAGGGCTGAGGCTGGACTTCACCCCGTGGGTGATGGAGGAGTGTGATGTGAAGCCTGAAATCTCATAAACCACGGTTTACACTCGTTTCTGCTGCCGTGGGGTGCCGGAGGGTGGGCTGTTGCCTTTGGGAACCTCTTTTGGGTGGGGGTGGGATGGTGGATCTGGTCGCTGCCACCCAGCCTGGGTGGAGCCTGGGGGTCACCGCGCTGTGGGTGCTCCCGGGGGCCGGGGAAGTCCCCGTGCGGGAAGGACTGTGTCTGCTGGGAAGGCTGAGCTTTCTTCCCTCGGACATGAAACCTGACCTGGAAGCGTTCTCGGCTCCGAGGTCAGGTTTCCTTCCAAATCCCGGCCCAGGGAGAGGAGTGTGAGCGAAGGGATTGTTTTTTGCCCGCACTGTTGTTTCCATGCTTTTCCTTCGCCGGCGGCGCCGTCCCTGCCAGCTCCGGGAGGATCGAGGGGCTACTGGGTTTGAGCTCGGGACCCGGGAGACGTGGGGGGAGACATTGGTGGGAAAGGCCTCGGAAAGGGCCCCTCTCTGTGGGAAGGCTTCTTTGGAGGGCAGCGGGAACGCGAGGTGATGGTAGCGAGCGCCTGTTTTCATGGCGGTGGTACTTGTGACAGTTTGACCCAATGGACGTGGCGGAGAAGAAAGCGCAGCCTTGGCAAAATGGTCCCATTCAGGGATCTGAAAGAATTCTTTGATGGGGAAAGGCAGACGTAGCCCGGTGGCTGGGCCTGCTGGCAGCCCCTTCCCGAGGTGATCTCTTCCAGTCGTAGCTGCGTAGAAGAACCAGGCAGCGGTCAAATATAGCCACCAAATCCCTGCGCAAACTTGACCCTGTGTCACATTCTCTCAGAGGAAAGCTGGTTTGCTCGGCACGGCCCCTCCTCGGGAACCGCGCTCATCGGATGTCTCGAAAGGAATCCCAGCGTCTGTCTGAGCTTAGAAGCGTATCCTACCCTGGCTTTTTAGGCCTTTTCCAGAAGGTAAAATTAGTCACTATGGCATCTCCGGGGCTGGAAGGGGGTCTGCTGGGGAGGCGCTCTCTTTGCCTCTGCTGGGGCCGAGTAGCAGGTCAAGCGGACTTTGACATGGCGTCTGAAGATAACAGCTTGAGCATTCCTGGCTTGTGGCCCCTTTTCCCTAAAAAAGAGGTGCCTGTTCTGGGATTAAAGGGCCGGGGTTTTCTGGAGGCGTTTCCAAGCGGAGGGCTGTGTTTCTGTGCAGAGAGGAGCAGAGCAGTGTGCTGTGAGCCCCCTGGTCTGGCACACAGCGCTGACACAGAGCGCTGCAGTTCACATCTGACTGGATTTCACAAGTTGGATGTGGGTCAGCAGCGCTGGGGACACTAACGAAAGGGAATGTTAATCATCCCAAAGGGCAGGAGGCCTGTATTCATAATTGTCTCGGCTGGAATAGAAGGGAACAGTCGGCGATTTATGTAGTAACCAAGCCAGCAGTTCACATTCCGGCCCTGGTTGTGCGAAGTTGGGATCTTGGGCTCTGGAAGAGAGCGCTGTTCTGGGCAGGAACTGGAGCCACTTCTCTGGCCGGGATGAATTGGGCACCTGCAGGACATCTTGCTGCATCTCTCCTGCGCTGTTTCCTGCCTTCTGTCCCCCTGCCCTTTGTCTCTTCTCGTCTTCCCCAAGAAACCCTTCCTTGTTTCTCTTCTAAAAATCTCCCGAGTGACCGACTGAAGGAATTGTTCTCCGCTCAATTCCCATTTATAAATCATCTGAGGTGCTTCCTTAGGATTCCTGCTCCATTCCCACACCGGGCTTGTTTTTAATGCCAGCTTTTTCCCTACAGCTTGGTGGGTGTGCATGGACAGAGGGGATTTGGGGAGCGCACTGCAGAGCACGTGCCTGGCATTCCCCTGCCCTGTGGATGCTGCGTTTCAGCCTTTAGGAGCCGCTGGGAGTGAGGAGGGAGGCGAGGCCCCTCTGTGGCTGCTGAGAGCTCTGTGCTGCTCCTGGTCCTTCCCTTCTGCCAGTGACAGTGAGATGGGAGATGTAGCCAGACCCTGGAGCGTGCCATGCAACCCCCATTGTCCCCCTGATGTCACTGCGAGTAATGTGTTACTGCAAACTCCCTTATCCCATGGGTTCCGACTGTCACACCGCAGGTATCAGCATTTCACTGGAAGATGACTAGGAATTTCCACCTCCTTTTCCCTCTTGGAGATGAGAATTCGCAGTCCTGGAAGAACATGGCAAGTTCCCAAGTCCAGTGATCTTCCTGCTGTGCTGTCTCTCCTTCTTCCAGACTGGCTGTCCACCTTTCCTTTGAGTTCCTGAGCATTTCCAGTAAGAGCCAGGTAATGGCCAAACCCAGGAGCTCGCTCGCCTGGTCGTGTCCTGTTCCAGGGGCTACGTGGAGTTGTTTTACTGGGGAGTCACCCAAAGCCATGAAGCTTTAGTCCTTGACAGAACATCGCCCTCCTTCTGCCTGGAGCCTGGAGAAAGGCTGGAGTTAAGCTATTATTTGTTTTAGGTGGTTAAGGACCTGAGCCCTTTCTGGAGAACAAGGGGTATCTCTGCTTTCACTTGGAGACGGGGTTCCCGTCCATGGCAGAGCCAGCTTAGTTGCTGTGGTCTCTGTTGGGCCAGTCAGAGATATCAGGAGAAGGGGATTTGCCCAGCAGTGCTCTCAGGTGGGCACCGTGGCACTGAGAACCAGGCTGAAAATCCAGCTGGTGGACTTTGTGGATGGTTGGGCTTTGCTGCTCTGGAAGGAATCGGGCCCCGTTGGGCACTCTCTGGTTGCCAAACACAGGAGGCTCAAGAAGCCCTGATGACTTGTGTGGGTTTCTCTCTCTCTCCCAAATACAAAGCTCTCTCAGCCTTGTGGGTGCCAGAGTCTCAGTGGCTGCTGTGTCCTGCTCTTCCCCATCTCTGAGGTGCAGCACGAGGCACGTGGGATGGGATGACCGTGGATTGGGATGCTCTCCAAGCGGGCTGTGTGCCGGTGTGCTGTGACTCATCCTCCTCACCTCAGATGGAAGGTGGTCGGTGCCGGTGCTGTGTGTTCCGTAGCGAGCCGTGTGAGGGCCTGGCACAGTCACCTTTCCTGAACAATTTTCCTTTTCTGGTGTTTGTTGTACGTCATCTGTCCTGCCTCTGGCCCTAAGGAAGGCTGATGGTGGGGGGTGGCTCATTCCCCAGGTACCTGCTAGGCCTGTGTCCTCCTCACCCGTGTGCTGCACAGGGGTTGTGCTGGAGTTCTCCTTTGGTGGGGAGCTGTAGCAGAAGCCTGTGGAGCTGGGAATGGACTTGGGCTGAGTGTAGTTGCCAGAGCAGGGATAAGGGGGAATATTTCTTAGACCTCACAGGGGCCTGAGCTGAATGGGCCGCGGGCTGAGGTAGTGACGCTCTGTGTTTCAGTGGCTGGAGCAAATACCAAACGCTTACCAGGAGATGAATGCAGGAGTGTGGGTACAGTTGAGCCCAGGCTGTTTCTCAGGGGGTCTGACAGAGAACCAGGGCTGGGAGAGGCAGCGGATGGTGGGGGTGGAGGCCATGAGTGGGCTGAGGGCACCTGTCCTGCCTTGAGCCTTTTCAGGCAAGGGGTGTAGTCTAAAAGAGATGAGATAATTAGTGTGTACTTCCCAGCTGCGTGGCTATGAGCTTAATTGAGGAGTGAGGCGGGTGCACCTCTTCATCCTGGGTGGCTCCCACCTCCTGACCTGTGCTCCAAGGTTTGCTGTGCCCAAGCTTTGGGGCTGCTGGGGCAGGAGACGAGGTGAAGCTGTGGAAGCAAGGCCAATGCCAGCCATGGGGGTGGTGGTACCTTTGGGCAGGTACAGGAATTGCCCCCTGGGAGGCAAGGTAGCCACTGCTGACAGGAGCAGGAAGGGCAACAGCTGAGACACAAAAAGGGATGGGTATCTCTTTTCTTGGGAGGTGCCAAGCTGCAGGGATGCAGATGCACAGACAAAGAGCTCCTCTGGTAGAGTGGAAGGTGCAGTGGGATGGGTTTCACCTGGCTCTGGATATGGGTGTCTGGGCTCCTCTGTGGGAGAAGGAGACTGGGCTGGCAGGGGGGATTCAGGGCACCTTAAACCCGGGCAGCTGAGCCCCTGGTTTGCCAGGGAGCAGAGCGGGAGCCTGGAGTGACCAGCTGGGTCCCACCTGGGCTCACAGCAGCGATCTCTGTGCAGGGAGTTACTGTCTGGATTTGCAGAGGGCTGAAGGGACTGCCCTGAATGTTGGTGTTGTGTAAAGCAGAGGGCGACTGCCTTATTGACAGCCCCATTTACTGCTGTCGTTACAGCTCAGTGTCTGCTCAGTGTTTGCTGCCTTCGTGTACGGTTTGGCCACTGGAAGCTCTGCCTTCAACTTCTCAAAGTGTCTGATGCAGTTATGGCACATTAATTATCGAGTTTTGAAGATTGTTTAGAAGAAAAGGAGTCTCTGTAGGGTATCGGCGTGCGACGGCGGGCCCGGAGCTGGAGGCTACAGTGGTTTGACAGAGAGCCAGGCGCAGGACGAGTGTCAGAGCTCCATTAGGAGAACGCACGCCTTGGTGCTACTGGGAATAAAAGAGAATGTGGGGCTGCGGCAGCAGATGAAAGTATTTCAATTAAAGTCTGGATTTGGAGGCTGTGGATGTCTGCTGCCTTTCAGCAAACAGATGGATGCTTCATGTCTCCTTCCAGTAACTTTTAAAATCTGGTTACTCCTATTGGAAGTAGTTTGGAATGAGATGGACCCGAGGGTAAGAAGGTGCCCGTGGGCTCCGACAGCAGGTGGGAAGACAATTTTTTTCAGGCCTTTCCTTACCTACACAAGTCTCCTGGTTTGTGGTGGCTCTTTGGCTGAGTTGGACTTTTGGCTGTGCCGCCGCCTGTGTCACCTCTTCCCCCTGCACAGAATGTCACATGCAGGAATCTGTGTGTGACAAGAGTGACGGGCCTGCAGAGGAACCATCACCGTGGTGTTGTGGGCACAGGGTGGGTTTCTAAGGCTCAGGGATCGCCTCCTGCTTCGCTTGAAATCTTGCCGAGGTCTCACCTGCCTTCAGGTGGTTCCAGGTCTGTCTCTGGTCCTTTTTCAGGGACAGTGTCTTTCGAGCCCTACGGCTTCTTGCTGACGGGCAAAGGCAGCTGAATTGAAGCTGATGAGGCTTCACCTGAAAACTAATTGCAGTGTTCCACAACATCCAAGGCCTTTTAACGGAAGGACTAAGTTGAGGAGCTGCATGTAATTGTGTGTGAAGTCTGATCAGATAACAGGCCGAATTGCACTGGTGATGTGAAGGCAGTTCCCATCCGTGGGAGGGAAGGACGCTGTCTCTTCAGGTACCTGCTGCTCTTCAAGGCCAGCAGGAGCCTGGAGTGATGTGCAGGTTCCCCTTCCTGGGGCAGTGTGTGTGTGGCCATGGCATAGGTGTTTACTGCTTCTGCCACAGGGACTTGCATTGCACTGGAAGTGAAGAAACTGGGTGAAAAAATACAGTTCATCATCTGTGTGTCTGAGTTCTTACCAAGATGTTCATCCCTGCTTTCCTCCAGCTAGCAAAGCCGCTTCTAATTGCGTGTTTGTTCGTGCCTCCTCTTGGCCAGCTCTCCAGGAAGGCTTTTATGCCTTTGCCTTCGGGCCTGGGATCGCTGCTGCCCTGGAGGTAAGACAGTTGCCTGATAAAACTAGGGAGCCACGTTACAGATCTGCTGGGTGTCTAAATCTTGGAAGGTCTGCTGGGTGGGTTCCTGCACTCCCATGACCGAGGGGCCCTGATCTCTAACCTTGTCCCTGATTCCCTTTGCACTGAAATAATGAGTGTGATAGAAAACTGTTTGCCTTTTGGCCAATTCCCGTAGCGGCGAGACCGTGTTTCTGTGCTTCCTAAGCTCCAGCTGAAGCTCTGCAGCAGCCAAAGATGAGAAGTGTTAGTCTTTGTACTTAAGTCCTTCCTCTCTAGATGCGCTTGTAGGAAATCCTCGGGCTGTAATCTCGCAAGTGGCTCTGTCAGGGTTATCAGCGGGGCTGGAGTGCGGCTGAGGGACCAGCTCCTGGCAGCGTGTGCGGCATCTCCCGGCCAAGGCTGCTCCCAAATCGCTGCCCGTGCAGCTCCCTGAGCCCCACGGCCTTCTCCTGGCCTCTGCCTGCCCGGGAACACGGGAAGGATAACGTGCCCCTTGCTTTACGGTGGATATTCTCATTACCAGGTGGTCAGAAGACAACAGTGTCCTTTGGCGGGAAGCTCCTGTTGGATCTGGCATCTTCTGCGTCCCCGAGGCTGGTGGCAGCTGCGGTGGGTTTTGGCAGTTTTTCAGGTTGTAGGGCTTCCCCCCAGGAAGACTGATGCTTACAGAGCTTTGCTTGGATTACTGGGTTTTTTTGTGCCTGCAAACATAGCATTGGACAAGTAGAACCGTTACCCAGAAGCCACTAAGGAGTATGGTCTTAGCTGTACAAAGCCCATCTATGTCCTTGCATCTCAAGCATTTTGAGACAGTGGGACGGTTGTCCCTTAGACAGCAACTGTTTGTTGTCAGGCACGTTCTCAGTGGAAACCAATAGAGATGGTTCTGATTGAGTCTGTGGACGAGGACTGTAATGACTGGCTTCTGCAGAGGTTGGTTTTCACCTGAGCCGCTTTGGGAAGTGTAAGATAATAAACAAGAAGACTTTTCCTTTCTGCTGGTTAGTTCAGCTGACTTGTGTTATTAGAAACCAAACACCAGGTTGGTGGGGGAGAAGGGAACCGCCGTAGGTGCCTCCCTGGCGCGTGGGCGCTGTGTGCCCCCTGCCCTGGCAGAGCTGCCGGGGCCGTGCGCTTCCCGCAGCAGCCGGGGTGCACGGGGAAAGCTGGGCTGAGTCAGAACTGGAGATTCTGTGCCTTTCGGCCCAGCTGAGACGCCCATTGCAGAGTAAAAAGATAAGTGAGGACTGACTCGAGGTATTTTCCCACTCGGTCGGCGCTGCGGCAGATTCTGAGTCACTGGCTAGACCATGTGGGCCTTCCTCTCTGCTTTCTGTTGTTTGTGTGTGCGCTGCTGGTCCCAGTTTGGTACCTGCAGGCAAAACGGGATCCTCCTGTTCACTTGCCCTTGGCACAGTCCAGCACGGAGTTAGTTCCTTCGTGTGGGCTCGAAGGAAAACACGGTGGTTGAGGAATTGCAGTGTGGGATTCGAGACTGTTCCACGGTTTGGGTTGGTTTTTTTTAAGGTCAGGATGGGAATCAGCCTCTAATTAGGAGGGTGATTAAATTGTCTGCTTCCTTCTGATACATATGCAGTGACCTGGCAAACCTGTGTGTGGTCCCCAGCTGGTGAGTTTCTGCAGAAACACCCCTTTCAGTCCATCTCTTTGGCTGGCAGTGGTCACTCTCCTGTGCTCTGCTCCGAATCCCATGACAGCAAGGAAATCCCTTCTGAAAAAGCATTTCAGAGGATGCCCTTCCATGGGCTCTGCCAGCACGTCGGGTTCCTGCCAAATACTGTCTTTGGGAAAACTTCAGCTGAGAATCTTGAAAACTCACGGAAATCAGCCATCTTTCATGTGCAGCTACTGTTTGCTTTTCCTCAGGCCGTGAGGTCAGTGGGTGACTCTTGCAAGGGGTAGTAGAAACATCAGGGATTTACTGCCTGCTCCGGTGTCTCCGGGAGGGTGGGGAAAGCAGCTGGTGGCGTGTCTTTTGGAAAGGTGCTGTGGGAAATGGCAGGCCTAAAACTCCTGCTTGGTGTGAGGATGGCGACGTGCCTCGCTCTGCGAGGAGATCTGCGTGTTCTGTGTTGCAGCTGAAGGTGTACAAAATCCTGCGTTGCTCCAGCGACCGGAGCTCCTTGTGTCGAGTGCGGGAGGGGAAGGTGATGCGGGAGCGAGTGTGACAGCAGGGACTTGGCGCTCCAGGTTTGGCTGCCAGGTTGTCCCAAGCCTGGGATTGTCAGTCATTGCAACCGTGTGTATTTTCCTTCCAGAGCAGCGTTTTTGGACGATGATCAAATCCCTTGAACTTCTGCAGGGCTTCATTTACAGGCAGGTGGGTTCAGGATGAAAGAGAAGCTCTTCAAAAGCCCATCAAATCTCACATGGCGTGAGGAAATACAAGTGGAGTGCCTAAGCCATCCTCAGGTAGATGAGAGATTGTTATTTCCTAGAGGTGTAACTGAAGTTGCCTTGAAAAAGGCTGGGTTTTGGCCAGGTGACCAGGTGAGGACAGCCCGTGGCCGGCTCCGTCCCCCGGCTGCGTGGGGACGGTGGGGTTCCTCCTGGCCCTACGGAGAAGCCGGGAGGTGCAAAGCCTGGGTAGCTCGTAATGCAGCAGGAAATTAGTGGGAAAACGAAATGTGTCAGAGCTTTCACCATGGCAACAAAGTCCAGCTCACAGTGCAGTGAGACAAAAGCAGGTCAGGCCTGCACTGAGCAAGGTGGGAGCCTTCTCCAGGCGGCTCCCAAACCTGCCCCTAATTCCTGGGCAAGAAACGCTGCCGTCGGTGTGAGGGGCTGGTGAGGGCAGAAGGAACGCCAGGATTTGGGGTTGGGGGAGCTCTGCCCGTCCCTTCTTTGCTTCAGCAAAGCATCTGCCTGGCTTGTTAAAGGCTACAGCGGGTGGGAATGTTTTATAAACTCCAAGCAGTCATTGGGATTGTTTACCTTGCCTTGCTAATTGTTAGTAAATACTAGAGAGTGGTTGTAAGACTACCTTGAGCTACAGCACCCTATTGAGTTGCTTGATTCCCAGGCTCTTTCCCTTGGCTTTGTAAACAGTCCGGGGGCTGCACCAGCACCCAGTCACGCTCTGATGGCAGTTCCTTCCTCTGTCTCCTCCTTCTGCGCGTTCCAGCGTCTTCAGCTCTTCACTGAGTCAGCAAGAGAAGGGATGGGCAGCACCGACATCCCCAGTGACACGGGGAAGAGCTGGCCCCGCTGTTGTCCCCCCAGCAGCGTCTCTCAACCCAACTTCTCCTCGTGTGGTTTGGCCATCCCTGGCCAGGTCCCACGCCTTGGTGGCAGAAACGGCGTGTGGGCTCCGAGCTGCTGCTGCTCCCAGGGTTGTTTCCCTCCTGATTGAGCGGGGATATTAAAAGGTTTCTGGTTTACAGTTACAGGCCTTGCTCCGTGGAAATGGATACGGCAATTACTGCTGGGCTGGTCACGGGTTGTGACTCTCACATGCTTGGTGAGGCAGAAGTGGAGGTGGCTGGGAGGGGTGCCACCAGCCAGCCGAGCGGGGTGGCCAAGGGCTGGCATCCGAGGTGCCGGGCAGGCGGCCATGCGCCCCACGTCACGGGTCCCCTCAACCCTGTGTCACGGGCCCTTGGGGGGAAACAAAGAAGCTGCAGTTGAGGTGTCGATTTTGCAGAGTGTAAATATTAACAAGGGAAAAAAAGCAGCCTTAGAAGTGCTGTGAGAGTGAGACTGTTTTATAGAATTTGCTGATTCCTGTCATCTTCTCCTTGAATTTCTCCTCAAGGCAAGAACTGCAGCTCAAGTAGGGGATTCCTCTGTACAGAGCTGCCTTTTACCCGCCTGCTTTACATTCGCTCTGCTTCAGTGTCAGAGCATCACAATTGACTGAACTGTGTCATTGTAGATACCGGTCGTGTTCCCTCAGAATGCCTATTAATAACGAGATGTGCCTGTACGGGGTGGGAGGCTGCTCTTTGGGTGCTGGCTTGGAGCTGGTCAGGGACAGCCGGGCTGTCCTGCCGTGTCCCACCATGACCTGCAGCGATGGCCAGGTCTGGGCACCCCGTCCCTCCTCGGGGAAACGTGCTTCCCGGCGGGTTTGCATCCCAAGCCCTAAGTCAGCAGTTTGGGGCTGCGTGCGGTTGGGTGCCCTGGCTTGTCGGAGTGAGTCATGACTCAAATAGTCACCGGAGCAAACGTGCTTGTCCAAACAGGAGGAGCCCTGCGGAGACACCCGGGCAGGCTATTTTAAAGCAAGTTACGTGGCTCTGAGGTCAGCAGCGAAACGCTGTTTGTTTTCCCACTTGTAGTGCTCCAAAATCCAAAACCTGATGCATTAGTCGGTGGGATAAGGCCGCCTTTCTTGCTGCCTGAGAAAAAACTTGCTTCCTGTCCTTCCAGTTCAGACCCGATGGAGTTGGAGGGACAAGAGACTTGGGGTGAGCGGACGCGTTTTCCTCGCTGGGTCCCAGAGCAGAGGCTGCCCTGCAGGGTGTCTCCTGGGGTGCCTCCTCCTTGGTGCAGGTGGGAGCCTCTGGTGTGTGTCTGAGTTAACAGGGAGTGGGGGAATGCAGGGCCTCGGATGCTCCAGTTGGTGTTCAGAACAGGAAGATGAACTCTCAATTGAAATGAGTAATTTCAATTTTGGCTCTTTCATTTTTGACAGGCTTTTTTTTTTTTCTTCTTTTTTGTTTCCCTTCCTGGTAAATGCATGTCAAGACTCTGAGCAGCAGTTCCAGTCTTGGGTTTCTTTTGATCCTTTGGCCTTGCACAGGACAGGGTTCAAGCAGCTCTGCAGGACCAGCAGGTGTTGGTAGGAGGCTTCTTTGGACCGAGCCATGTCTTGAGCTGGGAGTTTTCAGACTCTTACAAACCTGTGCTACTAATTCCTGCCTTGAGCAAGAGCAGTTTAAGATGTGTGACTCCAGTCACTGTCAGCCACCCCGACCTGCACGTGTCCCAACCCCCTGTACAAACCAGTGATACCAGTTCAAAATACACCTGGCCCAGGTTGTCCCAAGCAAGGGCGCCCCGTCAAGTGCCCAGCAGGGGCTCCAGTGGCCGAGCCATCTTTCTGTCACAGCTCTGTGGAGGTGCCATCAGAGCCATCACACCTCTGTGGGAAAAGCCCCGTCATCTCAGCCATGGTCTGTCCCTGCCACAGCCTTACCTTGTCCTCTTTTGTGGGATTTCCCCCCAAAACACCCTCCTGGGCTACGGAGGAACTGACTGATGGCCACTGGGTGTTCTGAGTGTCTTGCTGTGGTTTCTGTGTTGAGTGAGTGAAGCTGTGCCTCCCCTCTGCCTCCACTGAGCAGCAGGCATCGCGGTGACACTGTTTTGGCTTTGGGGGGTATTTTTCTTTGTGATGGCCTTGGGCTTCCTGCCTTTGTGTCTGGCTACTGGGACCTTCTTGGGTCTGTCTAGAGCAGCTCTGAAAACACACAGTCAAGTGGGCTGCAGCTGTGTCACTGGTCACACACTGCTGGTGTGGTGACATCTGGGTGCTGGCAGGGTCTGGGAGCAAGGGGGGGACCTGGCTGATGGACCATCCTACAGCTGCTGAGGGGCCAGGAAGAGAATCCTGCCACGCTGAGCTCCTGCTAATGAGGTCTGGCTGCTCTGGCCCTGAGCTCCTGGAGGTGTAGGTGACCACCTGACCCTTGATACCATCGGGTCCAGGTGTTCGTGGCCTGTGAGTGAGGGCTCGTGCCACCTCAAAGTCAGAGCAAGTGCATTGGGACACAGGGTGGGCCACTGTAAAACCCAACCCCTCTGCAATGCAGCTTCCACCTCGGGTGACGTTCCCGAGATTGGAATCTGTGGTGTGACCTCTCCTGTTGTGACTCTGAGCTGACATTTCGGTGATCCTTCCATGGAGGTAACTTGCCTTGTTGTTGGCAAAGCTTGAGCCACACAAGTGCACTGTTCAGAGCAACAGCTCCCTGTGGACAGTGCTTTGAGTGGCTGTGTATGAAGTGAGGCATTTCCAGCTCTGTTTTGGTTCCCTCTCCAGTGGGGGGTAAACTCTTGGATCCGAATTCCTCCTTTTCCGGCTGCAGGATAATAGTTGTTGGATCCTGTTGCTGTTGGTTCAAGCCCACGGGTGGAAGGGAGGGCTGAGCTCTGTGGGTGTGGGATGTTTCTCAGCCTGGTTGCAGGGTAAGTCTCCAAACCCTTGGAGCTCGCCCTGCGCGATACCGGCCGCAGCGGGAAGTGGTGGGCACAGACAGGCTCTGCTTGTGTTCTGCCTGGAAGAGACACGAAGGTGATACGGGGACGAGAGGGAGGAAAGGAGCGGGAATGAGTGTGTCCCTGCTGTTTGGGCTGTGCGGGGCGGAATGCAAGGCCGAATCCCTGTCCTGTGTGCTCGGGCCCCTGTCTGGGTCTCTCAATCCAGGTGCTGCCAGAGCGTTGCAAAGAGCTTTTTTGGGAATGAAGGACTTTGGGATCCCTTTAGCTCCTATCAAGCTGATGTGCACAAAGCACCTTTTCATGGCTCTGCCCGGGTGAGCGGCGGCCGGGGCCTCTCCTCGCATGCTCGGGCTTCATTCCAAAGTCTTCCACTCTCAGGCACACGTGTGAGAATGTTTTAAAAAACCCCAAAATCCCTAAGCCTCTCCTGGTGATGTTGCTGTCATTACTCTGCTAGTGCTTTTCAGAAGTTAGAGTTGCAGTAGATCCCTAATTGTGTCCTCTCCTGCGACGTGTCTCGGAACGCCCCTGGAGTCGATGCCAAGCGCGGTGGTTGGGAGGCCGGGTGAGTGACGCCTTGGGCAACCAGCTCAAGATCAGCAGGAGCAGATCCAAGATACTGGGTTGCTGTTGGAGCCGATAGTGCCAGAGAAATATTTAGCACATAGGTGACACTCCTAATCTTTAAAGCACTTCATAAACGTTGGCTAATCCCACGGCGCAGTTCTTGGTTGGCAACCTGTCTGTCTTCCCTGGAGAGAACAAATGGCTGGAGGACTCTGTGAAGCTGCAGCACACGCCTGATACAGCTCGAATTTCAATTTGATTTACTTTCTTTTACAGTCTAATTCAAGCTACTGCATCCACTGCTTCTGTAACCTGAAGCACGTGGGCTGGATGCACTCGTACCTGGAGTGGGGATTCCCTGTCCTTGTTCCTGGGACACTGGGGTGAGCTGTGCAGCCACGTAAGGGAGCGTCAGGGTAGTTAGTTTTCATTCTGGGGCACATGTACCCTCTGCTTCGTTAGCTCTTCCTCTGCCTTTGAGAGCCCCTGGCTCGGCTCTGGGGCCTTGCCACCTGCAGGGATGGTGTTTGTTTCCCTGCTGCTTCTGGACAGCACATCTCTCCCCTCCACACTGCAGGCCCGTGAGCTGATTAACGCAGCACAAACGAGATGGGAGGAAGAGCTCGTTAACAGAGACAGCAGCAGTAAAGGTGTGGGAACAGGGGCAGTGACCTAGGAAGTGTAAGATCAGCCTAACCTTTCCAGTTTCCTGGGGTTTCTGAGGTGTGAGAAGATGAGGAAAAGCCAACTGCTGCAGGCAGCTCAGCCCCAGAGACGTGATGGGGAAGATGGTGGCTGTAACACCTGAATCCCTGCCCTCGCTGCCGGCTGACGGAGGGGAAGAAATCAGGAGCGGTGCAGAAGGTCGTAGGCTCTCATGGTGTTGGTGTGAGTGTGAACAACCAACAAGATAACGTCAGGCGTCAGCAGTTTGTTTTCTAGGAGGCGGTTGGCTGCCAGCTTTTGAGTAACTCTGTAGAAGAAGGTGCCTAATGTAGGAGTGAACTCAGTCGTTGGCACGGACACAAGTCAGCCTTTGATTCCCTGACGCCGTGATGGATGCTTTCTGGGGCCTCGGGAGTCACACTGCCCACGTGTCCCCTCTGTCTCAGCCTCAGTAGGTTTCTGCTCCTCTGGGGCTGTGTGTGTGACCACGGGACACAGTGAGAGTCTGTGCCTGACAATAGCTTTTATGAGGAATCCACCCAAAGTTCCTGTAAGCCCTCGCTCGTTCTGTGGCTGTGATCTATGGGCTTATGAATTCACTTAGGTCAGGATTTCCTCTTTCAGCAAGCTGCCTTGTGCACCTGTGAGGCACTTGAGATCCACATTTGATAAAAAGTAAATGACAAGGCAGAAGTCTAATTAGAAGTCGTGGGGGCAATATTCTGAAACCACTAATGTCGTTTTGGAAAACTTGTCCTTCACTTCTCTTGCCTGTGGAACACCTTCTCACCAGTGACTCGTTCCTGGACGCAATAAAGAAGGTGCCTTCTTTTTGCACAGGTACCTACGTTTGGTGTCAAGGCATGGTAGCAAAAACACTGAAACTGGAGTTGAACCTCCAGCAGATAATCCCATGGGGAAATTGGCTTGGGGGTGGCTCTGAGCTGGCAGCAGGCTGCTCAGGTGACGGGGTTAACTTCTCACGGGGAAGATCAGTAGCTTTCTCTAAAGAGATCAGAGACCTGAGGAGTTCCAAATTTTGTCAGCCACCGAAAGGACCCTGGAGCTGGTAGAGCTGTTGTGTCATTACCTCCTCTTGGGTGTTGTGGGAGCAGCACCTCGGGTATCGTTGTGCCTGGATCGGAAAAGTAACTGGTGAAACCTTCTGCTGTGCTCTTGGCACTGGGGAAAAGGGGAAAGCAGCTGCTTGTGTGGGAGCTGAGAGCACAGGAGCGTTGTTCCCTGCAAGGGTGCTGGAAAAAGTTAAGGATTTCTTTGCCTTCCAGATTGCTTGGAGGCAAAGTCAGTATTTCAGAAGTTATTTCAAACCCTGAGGATTAGACACTTGCCTTAAAAACATAAAGAGCCGACCTTTTGCCAAAGGATCTGCAGGACATGTGGAGGACGAAGGCATTCGGCGGCAGGAACACAAGGAATACCCGTGTGCTCGCTGGGCACGGATCTCTGGTTCATGTTGAGGTGCTTGTATTGGAGAGAGATGTAACTGGTGGCACTGGGCAGATGGAGTTCCATCTCGATCCAAATACTTTGGCTTAAATCTTAAAACTTGATACATAAGAGAGTGCTTCTCAATGTACCTCTTTTTTTTCCTGCTCTTTATTTATTCAAAAGGCAGGTTTTAAGGGTTTCCTCTCCTTTCTCAAGTCCCCTTAGGCAAAATGTTGTTGCGTGGCTTTGATTTGCTGCGAGGACAAGAGCTGAATGACTTCTGCTCCTAAGGAGCTTTGCCCTTGTCTTGGGCATCCTGCTCCTGTGGGAAGAGCTGATCTGTATGTGGGGCAGATGCATGTGCTTCTGGAGAGGCTTCCAGCCTGGAGCTTGTGTGGGGTTCCTTACCTGCACCCCAAGTCACCGTGGTGGTGAATGCTGGAGCCCCATCGGTGAGAGAAAGGGCGATGGGAAATCCCATTTAGTGTGACACCGGAGATGAGCTGTCTCCTCCAGCCTTGGGGCAACTGTGACTCCGGGTCCTCAGAGTGCCCTGGTGGCTACACTACAGGCCAAGAAGGGAGGGGATGCTCTCCCTCTCATGTTGAAACTGGGGTGCTGTGTAGGAAGGAACGTAAGATTTGTATCATCAAAGACAGAAAGCAAGAGGGAACATGATTTTGTAGCCTAGTGATGAGGGAACTCCCCTGGGAGGGGATGGGCATCGGTTTCCATCTGTGCTCCAGGGACTGTTTATGTATTTTGTGTTGAGAATTGCTGGATAAAGCACATCCCGAGCTGTGTCTCACTGAGGCCAGTGAGTTTCTGAGGAGTAACTGGAGTGTGTGCTGGGATGGCTCACGGTGTCTCACCATCTCTGAGGCTGCTGCACTTGACTCTGCTCTCTATGGCTTCTAGGACAGGGACCTCGGTTATTTCCAGCTGGCTGCCAGCTGCAGAGTGACCCTCCATTAGTGAGTGAGTCCAACTCCTCCACAAGGAGAAGCAGCCCCGGGGGCTGTAGGGCCCTCTGCGAGGGGAGTCCCCGGGGTCTGCCCTCCTTCAGGCAGCCCAAGGTGTAAAGATAACACAGTGTGTCAGACAGCTCTTACCAGAAGACGAGGTGGTTGTCAGGAGCTACGAGCTGAGGAAGGACCAGTTCTGTTTAGATCTCATGATTAAGAACCTTCCTTTCACTTCAGACTTACCACTCGGGTGTCTAAATTGCGTAAGGAGAGAGAGGGAGTGATACACGTAACGAGCAAGGTAGGGAGCATGGCTTCCAGTAAAGCAAAAACCACAAGGAGTTTATTAGAATCTAGGGGGGTGGGGGTAGGATCCTGCTGTATATTTATTAGTAAAGAAACCGAAAAGGAGAGGCACAGCTCAGAAGACAGAATATCTCTGAGTTTCTTCAGGCACGGGTTGGTGAAAGGTGGAGGCAGGTAAGGTGTGCAGAGCTGTCTGCTCACTTGCTATCAGGAGTGGAAGCTACAAGGGCGTTGTTGCACAAAACAAGCCCAGTCCTGTAGCATTTGGTTCAGATAAAAGACACCAGGAGCACTCAGCAGTAACCTGCAGTCATTTCAAAGCGCTGGGTGCCTTAATGAACCTTTGCTGTGGGGCTGCCTGGTCAGCCCGTTCAGCTGGTGGGGCTGGCAAAGGCTTGATGCATTGCTCTGATGGCAGCAGGATCTGTCACAGTCAAGGGACGTGTCTATGGCCTTATGGTCTGAGAGTGGTGTTTCTACAACGGTGGAGTCCAGGGTGCCCAGGCTTTCTTGTGCAGAACCACCAGTCCCTGGTGCTGGCTGCTCACTGGGCTGGATGGTCCTTGTGTTCCCCAGCAAGATCTCTCCTGCTGCAGACCCTTGTCTCTGGCAGATGTCCCATAGCGGGGCAGGGGCTGGCAGTGCCAGCCTTGGCTGGACCACCAGGCTGTTGGACAAGCAAGTTCCTGTGGCTCGATGCATCATCTTCATCTGTGGGGCAGTGACTGTTCTACCAGTGGGGTCACCCATGGAGAACACTGTCGGCTCCTGTGAAGGGCTGGGCTTTTATGACCAGATCCATCAGCTCAAAGAGTTTTCAGAAGCAAACAGTGATGTTTCTGCTGGCATTCAGTAATGATCTGGACGTCTTTGGATCTGACCACGTGCTCTCTTCCTCACATTATTCTTCAATGGGCCTGAACGCAATGAGGAGTGGGTTTGGGGGAGTCTGTGGCACAGGAGAGATGCCCCCTGAGCTCCTGTTGGGATGCACTCACTGCCTGGCCTCAGCACAGCTGCAGGATGGAGATGTGGGGGGTTGGGCTGTGTGAGGAAGAGACCTGCTCATGTGCTGTTGACTTTTAGGTCCTCACGTGTCACAGCAGCATAAAATGAAGGTGGAACATGTATCTCAAACTCATTGTGTAACCCCTGGTGAAGAATGGCCCTGGGTAGGATTGCTGGTGGTGTTTTACCCTCGTGAATGAACTTCCTTAACCTGCCACTGCAAAACCTGGAGCTGTGGATCTGAACGTCTTGAGCTGTAGAAGCCTGGAAAAGTGTGTGTGCGATGCAGAACCCCTGCTGTTTTCAACTGAGACTTGTATTGTTTCCTTTTTTCTCATTAGGTAAAGAGGGTACCGCGCTGTAACAAACCCTTCATGAGCTCTTAAGGGACAGGGGATTTCTTGGAATGCTCCCAGCAGTGTGTGATTCCCAGTGTTAAATGGATGTCTGGATACGGTGAGGGAGGGGTAGAGGAGAAAACCTGCCTCAGCATCATCCTCTTGAAGGCTGGGGGGGGCCCTGCTGCACCAAGGCTTCCTGGATTCCCGGGTTTAGGACTCGCCTGATGCTTTCTGTGACTCTTACTGGTTGTTTTGTACCGCGGCTGCTGAGCTCTTGATGCTGTTCTTCCTCCTTTCCCCGCACCTCTGCAGTGAGGTGCAGCTGAAGCAGGGATGAGTAATGCTTTGTAGAGAAGCCTTACTCTAACCTTTTCTACTGGATGCGGAGATCGAACATTCTCATCTCGAGATTTTCCATGGCACTGGGATGACTGTACATTCCTGTCCAATGATTCATTTCATGAACATAACTTTGCTACGAACCAAAATATCTCTCCAGCCCCTGAGAGCGAAGGGGATCGCAAGCACGAGCCCAGATGCATCGGTGAAGGGCTCTGTTTGTTTGCCACGGCCGAGTGCTGTGTACAACCAGGTTGGGGTGTGAGGCTGTCCTCTTCCTCCCCCTCCCAAGTGCCCTCAGTTCCCTCACATTCCATTTCAGTGACGCTGGAGAGCTGCTGGAGAGCTCTTTTTCTTTCTTTTTCCCCAGAGGGACTAAGTGGAGCTGTTTACCCTCAGCTCCCCTCGGACAGCGAGTACGTGGGATAGACCTGAGCGGGGGGAAGGAGAGGTGACCGGGGAGGCTCAGTGAAGCAGTGATGTTTCATCCTCACCTTCTGAGGTGCCACTTGTTTCTCTTGGGCAGCTCCACGGGCTGTGCCGAGCACAGGGACAGGTCCTGTGTTTCGCTGTGGTCCAGGGACAGTCAGCTGGAGAATTATTTCATCTTGGCAGTGTTTAAATCTTCTGTGCCCGTGGGTAGTTCCAGCCTGTAGCGGGAGGTGTCTGCAGTGCTGAGCCTGGCCCGTCCTCTGCTCCTCAGATGACATTTAATCCCATGTTCTGCCCTGGCTGTAGCAGTTGGGCACTTGGCTCCATCACCCCGACACCTGAGCCTGACGCTGGATTCACCTGGGGAAGGGTGTGAAACTCCATTATTTAAACTTTAACTCCTCTTAAAGAGGTTCTGGTTTTTGAAGCATTTCCCAGTTGCTAATCCCGCTGGAATGATGGGTCTGTCTCTTGCAGCTCCCCGGGAAGCTCAGGCTGTGTGTGTGATAGGATGGTGCAGCTCATGACTTTATGGGCAGGTTTTACAGCTTGGCCTCGGAGCTGGTCGCTCGTGTCTGGCTCCGAGGAGGGGAACGTGGCACGTAATGAGTGGAAGCTGTAGCCTGTGAGAAACCTGTTTCTGTGGATCCTGGCTGAGGGGAGCCACTTACTCCCCAGCAGACTTGTGGTTTCTTCAGAAGGTGCATGTACTGGCCTTGGCCCATTGTCGTTATCTCAGATGCTGCTGTTATTTATTCTCCAGGACTCTACCACATTCCACAACCAGGGAAAAGCTCTTGTTTTCCCTGAGGCAGCTCTTGCATTTCAGGACATTTTGTTGGTACGTGCTGCAATAGGAACTCATTTCCATTTTGTACCTGGGCTGTAGAACGTCAGGCTAACGCGACTGAAGCTCGTTTCTGGAGACAGTGCTCCTGCACCACACAAATAGCCAAGGCTGCTCTGGCTCTGCTTCACTCCTTCCTCTCTTTGCTCCCCACAACTCCAGCAAAACTGGAACTGGCAAACAGGGAAAGCCCCTTCGGTGGAGCTGTGGTTCTCTGGGGCTGGGCTTCCTCCCGGCCGGTGGAAGTCGGGGAGACGCTGTACGGTGCCTTTCACCCACCCCAGCAGAGGTGCTTTTGATTTGAAATTCGGGATCTGGAAGTGGTTCGGTTCTGCTGAGGGATCTGTTCATGTGCTCTGAGCTAGAAGTGAGTGCACGGTGAGCTGCGCGCTGCCGGGGTGCGCTTCGGCTTGGAAGGAGAAGGGTCGGGTGACTGTGCTGGGGAAAAGGTTTCCCGAGGTTTTCCATGGCTGCTTCCAAGTCCCGTTGGCCTTGGTGGATGTGGAATAGGTTTTGATAAGGAAAGCAGACACGGCTTTTTGTGCTCTTAGCTCTTTTTAGAGTGCGAGTAACCCTTGAAAGTGATGTTTTCTAAACAGGCTTGTGACAGAAAACACGGCATGGTTGACTCGGTGAGGAAGGGGAAGCTGTTTTTCTGCTGAATATCGTGGTTAGAAATCCCCTTAGGCTTTGCATCCTCCTCTGTCCACAAGGCAGGGACTCAGGAAAAATCCCGTGTTGAAAAGATTTTCCCTGGAAGACGCCAGCCCGAGCGGTGGCTGCCGGAGCAGCACCCCCTCACCCGCCTGGCCAGGGCACAAGCAGCACTTGGCACACTTGATGCTGGTGTGCACCTCGGCTCCCCGGGCTGCGTGTTCCTGCTGCCTGCTCTGGAACAAGGTAAAAAGCAGTATTGAAGCATGTTCTCCTTCCCCTTCCAGTGGCTGACACCCTCCTGTGTCCTGCTGCTGGGTTGGATGGCGCTGGCACTGACTTGAAACAAGGCCAAGGTCTATTTTAGCACCACCTTTTGATCTGGGCTGGTTAGGATTTTGATAGGTGGTTTTGAGTTTACTTGGACATGTCTAGAGGATGAGAGATTAACTTGTCTGCATGGAAATAAATTTGTTGGGATCTGTGGGGGCAGGGGGCAGAGAGGGAGAACTTGGAGGGAGGATTAATACATTGCATTGGGGGCTTCTTCCCTACCTTGGATGATTCTCAGGATGTTCTCTGTCTCTCCCCAAGAAGAGATACAGCAGCTGAAATGCAAACTCTCCCGGTTACCTGGTTTGTAGCAGAGGGCAGCAGTGATTGTTAGTGTTACCAGCCAGTAAATAACCTTTTGGTTTTATCTGCATTGAAAGAGAGGAGAAAAAATAACACCTGGCCTTGTGAGACGGCGCCTTCGTCTTCCTGCCGGTGTAGCTGAAGTTAACAGACATCTCCTTTATCTGCCTCGGGTAATCAATGTCCCTGGAGAGCAAGGTCACGGCAAACTGTGGGAGTGAATGAAGAGGGAGGTGGGAAACGTGGTCTGAAATTCCTGCAGGCTGGCTCCTCTGGTGCCTGGCCCATGTCAGGGGAGCTGTGTTTGTGTCACTGGGCTTTACGTACGGATCCCTAACGGAGAGCTCCCGAGGTGCTGTGGGTCTGGGGGGGCTCCCATGGAAGGGGTTCAGCCTCTGCTCAGTGCTATGCAATGGCTCTGCAGCCGCAGGGAACGGTCCTGTGCTGAGGAACCTTTATGCAGCTCTAGGATCCTTGGCTTTCCCTCTTCTTGTCCCCGTTTCCTCCGGCTTCGCAGCTGTTCCGGGCCTTGGATTTCAGCGCATCCTCGGTTAAAAGCTCTGCGGAGCAGAAGGAGGCAGTGGACTGTAAATGAGCTACCCCAGGCCAAGGAGTCAATATTTGGGGACAATGTTGATAGTGAGTGTGAACAAGCACACTGCTCCACTTCTTCCAGGCTTTCTTGTCCCGCTGCCATAAACATCTTCTTGCCCAGGACTCGTAAATCGCTTGTTGAAGCCGCTTCCTCCCTTGGTTTGGTCGTGCACTTCACAACTGGTGCTGCAGTTGGGAAATGCCTGGGCTGGGGTCTGTGCCACCAAGGAAGGAGGGTTACAGAAGGAGGAGACTCCCCACGGAAGAACGTTGCTGTATCTGGAGAATATGGGCTGGGAAACAAAAGCAGATTGAATTGTGTGAAGGGAAAAGTTTCTTCAAACCAGTCCTGGGATTTGCTCACGGTTTGGGGTTTCCTTAGTGGTTGAGGTAGGGCTTTCCAAGTTGGTTAAAGCACTGGAAATAGAGGAATACAGGAAGAGAAGGTGATGCTTAGCCTTAAGTGAGTGGGACACAGCATGTGCTTGGCTGCAGGTCCAGGGCTTTGGTGATGGGGTCCTCGTTAGCCAGTGAGCACCGAGGGAGCTTGGGGGGCTGCTCTTGCCATTTCTGCAGAGTCCTGTGACAGCCCAGGGTGAGAGGCTCCAGCAGGGTGCTTTCCTGGCCGTGTCACTCCAGAGCCACACAGTACAGGCTCCTCACTGAAATCCCCTCTGCTGGGACCAGGGGACTGTGGAGCTGAAGGATTCGGCTGGGTGTAAGAAACTGCTCATAAGGGCCTGGGAGGGATGGAGGGGGCTCGCTCCGCGCTGGACATCTTGCCCTCAGACTGTGACTCTGAGACTCCTTAGGGTGAGAAAGAATCACTTGAAAGCTTGCAGGTGTACTCTGAGGTCTGCTGTACCTTAAGGGTGTGCAGGGATATGAGAAATCCTGCTTTATTGGTGACTTAGTGATGAACAGGGAACTTGGGCAGAACCAGCCCCTCTAACAGTTCTGTGATTCTGCGGGGGGCTGAGCCACAGCCGTGTGGGCTTGTCCAAATCTAGTGTAGCACACCCAGTGCTGGGAGGTGTTTGTCCTGCAGTTACCATGGCACACACCAAAGTTAGTGGGAGTGATGCTGAGCGTCTGTCCCTTCGAGATCCCCCGGTACACGCGCAGAAGACAAGGAACTGCTCCTGGTTGCACCGTGACGCATAAAACGTGCGCCTGAACTCCCTCTGCCGTTCCCTCCGCCGGCTGGGCAGGGAGAGACGTCTCTTTCCTCTCAGATTCCGGGTGCCTGGGCTATGGGGGTGCATCACGAGAGGGACAAACAGGGGGCTCCGTTCAGGGGGCTCTGCTCACATGAGGCAGCGGGACAGAGCGAGACCTTGCTTTGAAGGAGGTGGGGTGATGGTGATCTGTTCCTGCTCCTTATACAGTACCTTTCTGTGCTGCCATTTTCAGTGAAGAGTTCCTTTAAAAATAATAATAATAAAAAAATAGTGTTGTAAGGAAAATGAAATCCTGACTTGGCAGCCCGTCTGTCTAATCTTTGGTAAATGCAGATGTGCATCTTGGAACAATTTACTCCTGGTTGTGTTCAGGGCTACCAGAGCGCCTGTTTCTTCCCACATATGGAGCCGGGTTTCGGAAGGTAATTTAAACAAATGGAGTGCCACTTCCAATTTTTCAGGCCTCTCGTTCAGGAGCCAAAACTGTTCTCCTGGCTCCAGCTTGCCCACCCTGGCTGCATCGGTTCCCACGTGGCCTACCAAGTTTGCAGAGACCTCTCTCTGCTCCCCTTCCCCGCCTGGGGAGGCAGAAAGCCCTTGGCCGAGAGCGGTTTGAACTTTGCTGGGACACGACGGGAGGGCAGGGGCCCGAGGTGGCCCGTGGGAGAGCCCTGGCAGAGCTGTCCCGCTTGCTCTGCCTTTCTGAGCTTCCAGCTGCACCTCCCTCTCCTGTCAGGGCTTGGGGGGTTTGCTTTGCAGTCCCAGTGGAGCGGGGTGAGGGTGTGAGCTTCAGGAAGGGGGGGCTGGTAACAGAAGATGCCTGTACAGCCAGCAAGAATTGCCACAAAACACACCTCTGTTCCGTGGCCACTTGACCTGGAGAGGTACCTTCCTATCTAGTTGTTCTGCTGCTGCCGGCATCTCGCTGTGCTGTGAGGTCTGGGGTAAGGAGAAGGATGCAAGGGCTGCATGGCCTTGTGCTTGTGAGAGTAAACATCTCCAGTCTCCTGAAGGCAAAACGTGAATGTGCTGTCTGTCTCCCGGTGCAATTACTGCTGCTGCAATTACTGCTGCTGCAATTACTGGTCGCTCTCGGGAACAGGGAACAGAGTGAAATGGGGGGAAACACTGTGTATTGAGATTGCTCCTGACCAAGCCTTAACTTTAACAATGTTTCCCATAGAGTCACCTCCCCAGAGGTGCACAGGACTTCCCTAGGTGTTTGCAGTGGTCACCCACCCACCTTGTCCCTCTGTTGCTGCTCTGCTCAATGATTTCTTTTTCTCCCCAAGACTGGTCAGGCACTGGGATGTCCTGCCCGGGGAGATGGTGGAGTCCCCGTCCCTGGTGGTGTTGAAGAGGCGTCTGGAGGAGGTGCTCCGAGACATGATTTGGTAGCTCAGTGGGTAGTATCGGTGACAGGAGGATGGTGGGAGTGGAAGATCCTGTAGGTCCTTTCCAGGCCTGTGTTTCTCTGCCCCTGTGATTCCCGGGATGGAAGCACCCTGTCCCTGACCGTTGTGCTTTGTACAGAGGGAGATCCCCAACGCTGCAAATCCAGCCACGCCAAGTCCTGCGTTGCAGACCTGTTTTAAGACCCCCAAGCGGATCTGGAGATTGCCTTTATTTTGTTTGGGTTTTGTTTTCTTGCAGCTCCTGCACCTATAAAAGGGGCTTTGTCCTCTGTCCGGCCCCGAATGTCGCGTGTACAAGGAGAGGCATTGAGAGAATTCCAGGCTGCGGCTTTGCTTCCACGTGCCCCTGCTGCATTTACCTGTATTTAGTGCCTGTCTCTGACTCAGTGTTTACTCTCCAGTATTTAAACATTCCCTAGAAATTAAATCTTTTAAGAACATTATTCTTCACACCAAGTGCCTGTGGAAGCCCAGTTGTGCAATGCCTACGCTCGTGTAGTGGCTGCTGCCGTACTCCCTCAGAACAGGATTTAGGGTGGCAAAGCAAAGCAGCAGCCACAATTAGAAATTCGGTGCTACTCAAGCCTGCCTTTGACATAGCAGTGTCTCCGTGCCCCAAAAGTACTCCCCATTCTCCCTGCCTTCACCTTGTAGAGCTGGGGTGCAGCTCTGGGGTCAACTGTCACGTGTGAAAACCCCCCCAGAGAACTCTCTGGCCACCCCAGCCCGCGGTGGCTGCCGGGCTCCCGCTTTGCCAGCCCCAGTTGCCAGCTCCTCACCGTAATGACGTGTGTCATCTGCCGAGATAGAACAGCAAGTGATAAGAGTGTGACACCCGTGGCTCTTTGTGATTTTTGGCCCTTTGCCACGTACTGTCACCAGCCTGGGGCTAATTCCCTCTGGGGGTATTGGGAAAGCAGGGGGTCGCACTGGGGCTGGGTGGGAGGCTCTGGGATTGTCCCCCCCCTCAGTTACCTCCTCCTCGGAGCTTGGTTGCTCTTCAGCCCGCAGAGAGGTGAATCGTGAGCACGAGATCCCACATCCCAGTTGCCAGGACAGTTTGGTTCTCCCTTCTGAAGGTGATGGTGATGCCCACGGTTTGCTGGTGCAGTGGGAAATGAAATCTCCCCTCTGTCCTTATGCCTCCCCTTGATGAGGGCTCTCTGCAGAGGAAGGCTTTGCCTCCTTTACCACTGGAGCTGTTGGAGGCCTGCTCAGCTCAACACACCTTCAGAAGGGGAGAGCACGTGTTTGAGGGGCTCTGGCTCGCCGTGGGAGCTGTGCAAAGAGGTGCTGTGTGTTGTAGGGCTGGGGGTCCCCAAGGACGGGAGACTGGCAGCAGTGCCCTTCGTCCCTGAGGCTCTTCCCTCTGTGATGAAGCAGCAATCCTCATCTGGCACCCGTGGTGACCTGCATGGGAGTCACTTCTCTTCCTTCAGCAGACTTTTCCTGTTCCACGGCAGTTCTCCAGCCAGGTGGCCTTTGGCTCAGACCACGCTGTACCGTGCCTCCCTCGGAGGCCGTGGCTGTATCATGTTTTGGCTTTGAAGTAGGTTTTCAACCCCTGAGCGTGTTATCTGTGTGTTTAAGTCCCTCCTACTGATAAGGGAAATCAGATACTGTTGTTGGAAGTGGCTTGGAGGCTTCTCCAGTGTTGTATTTAAGTCCTGCAGTGAAGTGAAAAGTGATTCTTTCAAACCTTGGTCTGGAGAAGGAGCTTCTGTCAAACTTGCTTTCTTAGGATGTAAATTTGAAGTCTGAGGCTAATCTTTGTGGGGTTTTTCTGGGGGAAGCAACCTTCCTAAAGCTGGGAGAGGCAGGTACTGGGTTATGCCATCACTGATGCCTCTCAGTGGAAATTACTGCAGGGGTGGCATTGTCCTCAGCAGGTGACGATGGTAAGAGTGAGGAAACTTCTGGCTTCACTTTGGTATTTCCCCCCCTTACCCTCTGGTGGAAACACCACTGCAGAACAGGTTTCTTTTGGGCCAAACTTCATAATCTACCACAAGTTGCCAACACGGCATCTTCCTTTGTGCTTTTATGAACTGCTGAGGGTGGAAGGGCAGAGGGGGACAGTGGTTCCCCCACCCGGGGGGAGCTCTGGAGGAGGATCCACAGGTTGTGAACATGGGAGAGGTGGACCCTCAGCTTTTGCCATTGCTGCTCTGCCCGTTCTTCAGCAGCGTCCCCAGGAAGGGGGAGAAGCAGTGGGGCGAGGTGCCAGCTGGTGGGGTCCCCGGGAGCAGGACCACCCTGCTCCTTCCCTCCAGAGGAGCTGCCGGGGCTGGATGGAGGTTTTAAGGTCACTCGTTTTAACGTAGCTCCTTAAACGTCCTTCTGAGTCAGTGCCAATAATGAGGAATAGTTGGGGTGGGGGCACGGGGGAGGCAGCTCTCCTGAAATCCATGGTACTAATGCTGGCATCATTTGGTTTGCCTGTGCCACAGTGGGGCAGGGAAGGGGTTTGCCAGGGCTGGGGTTGGTTTTATCTTGGGTTGTCGAGGGTTAACGTGTGGAAGACTCACATTCCATACGGTTTCACTTCTGGCTTCTCTTCCTAGAAATTTCCACTTCATTTCATAACAGCTTTGGAGTGAGGGGTGGTGACACTCCAGAACCTCTGCTGAAGCTTTGGTGTAATGGGGAGGCTGGAGGCAGCCACGGTGGTTGTCAGGCCCAGGGGAGCGTGGAACACATCTTCTTGGCAATAACATTAGCGCTCCCTAAACCAGCTAATTGAGGGATCTTTAATTAACCAAAAGAGTGGAAATAGTAAGCAGAGGCAATGCTTTTGAGAAGAGAATTGCTTTCTTCTGTAGTCTTGCCACTGTGATAAATTCTGGTGTTTTCAGGGTAAAAATGTGTCACGTTGATGTGATCACTCCCAATCTTTGTGGAGCCAAACGCAGACAAAAGTTAGGAGGCTTTGGAGGCTCGTAGTAAACAACGTGTTACTGCTGGAGAGGTGAATGCCAGCCTTTCAGGGGCTGTTCTCAGCAGGCAGGAGTTGACCTGAGGAGCCAGGAAATTCACAGCCGAGGTGCTGTGGTGGCCCGTGTCCCAGGGTCACTTTGTGCTGGCAAATGCTGGCCACTGCTGGGGTCTGCCCTCGGGAGGCGTGTGGCTCTGGCACCCCCTGGAGATGCTGTCCCTTTCCCAGAGGTGGGCATCTCCCCTGGGCTGGTGTGTGCTCACTGGGTTGTGTTGCTGGCTGTGTTTTTCACCCAAAAGGAATGTTCCCAGAATGAAGGGTTTCACAGGCAGGAGAAGACTCCCCAGTTCAAGGAGAGGTGGGATGGATGGGCTGCTGAATGAATTCATCCTGTGGCCAGTGCAGGCTGGCAGAGCAGTGGACACTCACCAGAAATCATGCAGACACAGGCTGCCCTCAGCGTTTCAAACACCATCGCGCCGAGGAGCCGACATCTCGATGTACCGGCTGGATGGAGCCTTTCACGTAAGAGAGTGCCATCTACAAGACATCTTGTGACGTGGCCACAGATTATTTGTTCCCATAGAAACTGCCATCTAATCACGGCAAACCTATGAAAGCTCTTGCTGGAAACACAGCATCTGTAAATCTGAGAATGCATCATCTAGATCTGGTGTCTCGCTTCATCCTTCGCTTCCCTGTCGAAACTGTGGTGCCTTTCCCACTCAGGATGCTCCAGATTGTGTGGCACTAACGCCTTCAGCACCTCTACACATAATGGCAGAAGTAAATGTGATAGTGTCACCTTCTAACAGTGACGTTACCTGTCCTGGGGGAGGGAGTGGTGTTTGCTCACCCACAGAAACCGAGTGGGGAAAGCCCTTCGTCCCCTGGAGGTGCCGCTGGCCCTGCCTGTCCCCGGAGAGAGCAGTGGACACTGGTACAAGGTTTCACTGTTGGGCACTCGCTGAGCTGCAGCAGCCTCCCAGCCTGAGTCCCTCTCCTGCCAGCCTGTGCTCCAGTCCTGCTACTGCTTCTGCTCTGTTTGCAATAGCCCAGTTGTCCCAGCGGTGCAGAAAAGACCTGGTGCTTACAGGCTTAGGAAAAGATCTCCTAAGTTTGCAGTTTAGAGCCCAAGGAGACCATATTCCCAAATGGACCGGACGGCTTTGGAAGTGGGATGGGGGATTCCTTCCATCCGACCTGTCACCTCAGATTTGCTCCGATGCTGCCGTGATCCCAATGTGCTGTTCCACATCCTTACGGCCTTGCTTGTTCAAAGCAGGAGCTGTTACCCTTCTGATGCTGACTGCACCTAAGGGAGCTCCGTGTGAAAGGTGCTGTGAGTGCTGGCCTCGCTGCACAACCCGGCCTCCTCCCTGGAATGTGGGCATAACTCAGAGCAATGGCTCAGCACGGAGCCACCGCCGCTGCGGCCAGGCCAGGCGGAGGGAGCGGGAGGCTGAGTGAAAGGGATTGTTATAGGGGATGACAGATTCCTCCCGAGATCGTTTCTGTTTGCAGAAGGGAAGCCAAGACATCAGTGCTTAATATCTTCCAGAAGTCCTCTGCTTTAACCCTTGAGGAGCCTCAGGAAGTGAGTTGGAAGCCGGTGCGAAGGCTCCCCGTGGCTCCGCTGCGCATCCTGGTGCGGCGCCAGGGATTTTTCCTGATTGCAATTAGGGCTGTGGGGCTTCTCGTGTTGTGTGTGAGACCGGGGAGCCAAACCCGTGCTCTTGCTGTGGGCACGTTGCTCTGGTCATTTAAAAAACCAGCCGGCTCCTCTCTCCTCGCTGAGAGAGCGGCTTCTGTGCAGCAGTGGCTGCTCCGTGTCCCTGCCGGGAGAGCTGTCAGGTATTCCTGCTCCTCACTGCAGACCTTGCCCTCTGATCCCAGTGCTGATCTTCACAGCCTTAGCTCTGGCTTGGGAATATCCAACCCCCAGAGTACAGTATGTTTTGTAACACTTGATGCTCGCCACCTACTGCCTTTCCTTCTGAGCTTCTGTTCTTTAATAATCCCATCGCTTGCACTCGAGCCCCAGTCTGGTTTTGAGCTGTGGACCTGAACCTGCTGGTTTTTCACTGTCGCTTGTGTTTTCAGGTCATGACTGAATCGGAGCAAAATGATGATCCAGGGGAACTTTCAGCCACACTTACAACCTGTTGGCTCTGATATCCCAGTGGCCTTGTGAGGGCTTCCTGTGGATGTTTGAGTGGGGTGGGTGGGGGGTTCCCAGTAGCCCCAGGAGGTGGGCTGCCTGGCTTTGCGGCTCTCTCTGGGTACCCTGCCATGACACATCCCTTCCTGCCAGCGCCTGCCTTTCCACAACTCAGCGACTCCCTCCCAGAGCCTGGTGCTGCTCCAGAGTCCGCTTTCCCCGGCACTGCCGGCGGGAGCCTTACGGGTGCCAGGAGGTAGCGATGCTCTCGCAGGCAGGGTTAACGGGGGTGTGCTGCTGGGGCAGTATCGCTTCCTTCTGGGCCAGGCAGCTGTGAATCGGTGGCAGTCAAAGAGTTTGCAGTTGGGCTTTTGCGAGATGCTCTCGCTTTGGCCGTGGTACGTGTTCCCAAAGCTTTGCTCCTTGGTTTTAGCAACGCAGGCCCTTGGACAGCACTTCTAATGGCAGCGTAGAGAGGTGTTTGGGGTGAAAGGTGCAGACGGTGGTCAACTAGGATGTGCTGCTGACATCTGCTGCCACAAGATTGACAGATGGCCATGGAAGGTGTTGGTGAACTCAGCCTTCTGTGTTGGAGGCTCTGCAGCGCAACCCCGAAGCGGAAGGGCTGGCTGGGCCCTGGAAGGTGAGCATCTCTGCAAGTGTCCGGAAGAACAAGCTGGTACCTTTATGAGGAAGGACACGAGCAGGAACCTTTTTACTTTGGGGGTGGCAGAGCCCTGGCAGAGGCTGCCCAGAGAGGTGGTGGGAGTCTCCGTCTCTGGAGACATCCAAACCCTGCCTAGATGTGCTCCTCTGTACCCTGCACTCGGTGGACCTGCTTTGGCAGGAGCTGGGACTAGATGATCTCCAGAGGTCCCTCGCAGATGATCCTTCCCCATATGGATTTTAGTTTCTTAGTCCTTCACTGGGCTTTGCAGAGAGGTTGCGAGGTAGGGATGAATGAAACGTCCCCATGTTGGAAAAGAAGCTGTCCCTGCCGTGGGTAAAGGTGTGTCTTCAGCCTAGGAGACCCCCAGCCAGCTTTTCTCAGAAGTGGTCTCACTTTCCTGCCCTTCTTCTGGCCTCCTGCGTTGGGTGTGCTGTCACTGGGAGTGTCTGATACCTGTGTCAGGCTGATGCTGTGGATGGACTCACCCTCATCTCCTCCCCTCTGCCCTCTGTGAACAAAGGCTGGGTGACAAACCCGCCTCGGGGCTGCCTTTGGAGATGAATGGGGTGGGTTTGGTCTCCCCTGGTGGCACTTGGGTGTTGGATGGGGTCTGGGGGGACTCTGCCCTGCCCTGGACTGTAATGAGTTGTTAGAAGGGGTGACGTGGAGGGAGAGGATCTAATGTATATTTGAATTTCCTAAGAACTCTGCATTAAATGCCAACATGAAACTGTTGGCCGGAGTCATGAGCGCAGATTTTGGGAGGAACCTGGAACAACGGTGGCGGTGCTGGACGCTGGCCCTGTCCCTTCTGGTTAAAGGTCCCCCGGTGAGCATGTGCCGGGGCCTTGTGACTTTCTTCTCAGTGATGGCTTTCCCTCCTCCTCTTGCCGGCTCCGTCTCCAGGCAACCCGGTCTCCCGCAGGATCCTGTCTGCTGACGTCCCACTGCCTGTCCCCTCCTCTCCCTCTCTCCCCTCGGATCTCAGCTCTCTCTGTGGCTGCCGGGGTGCGGGGACGAGCACTCTCTGGCTGCCTTGTGCCTCCCCTCCTACGTGCAGCGCGACGTGCGCTGCTCCACGCGCGTGAGGATGGTGGTAGATAAAGGCAACAACACCCTGCACCATCATCCCGACTTCCCAGCCCTTTCCTCCCTTCCCCTCCATTTCACAGAGGTCGTGGCCTTGTCCCCATGGCCAGTGTCGCACAGACGTGGCCTGACCTTGCTCCTTGTGTGCTTTTGGACAAAAGTTCAGCTGCCTAAATACGTTATGGGTGCAGAGGGATTGAGAAAACAATTAGAATGCGGTGCCCCGAGACGGAGGATAATCCTGTATTGGAAGGGGACCGAGGTAGGCGAGTGTCCTCCAGGTTTTGATGGACGTTGTGGCTTCTCTCGTGCTCCCAGGAGCCAGGGTGTAGAATAAAGGGGAGTCTGGTCTGGCCCAGGGAGAATCACAGACTCGCAGAACTGTTTGGGGTGGAAGGGACCTTAAAGATCATTTCATTGCACCCCCCTGCCCTGTGCAGGGAGACCTCCCACCAGTGCAGGTTGCTCAAGGGGACGGGATCTGAGCCTCTTCCAGAGAACAGGCCATGCTTATGTGACCAGGATCTGCCTCTTCACACCACATTTGGCTGTTTACATGTGTCTCCATGAGCTCCCACACTACTCTGCGCTCAGTCCAACACCGGTTTGCATTAGCAAGTGCCTCTTTGTGTGCTAAGTGCCCAGATGGCTTTTAATTTGCATGGAAGCCATGGAGGTAGCCCCACAGCCTGTCAGCGGGTCCTACGGCTGAACCACGGTGCTGCTCACTGCTCAGTCTCCCTTCCCTCTGCTCCAGAAGCCCACACGGTACTGCCCATGCCTCCATAGGTCCCTGGGTAATTAACCTGGGGCCGCCGCTAACGCGAGAGGTGAAAGCTGCTCTCCCAGAGAAGGTCTGTGTGATGTGTTTTCCACCTGCAGCTCCGGTGAGATGGCACCAGACGGCAGCTCATTTGCAGCTCCGGTTTTGTGAACCAGTTACGGTGTGCACTGGTTGGGGAGATCCCAGTCTCTGCCGTAGGAAGGCTCTCGTGAGGTCAAAGATCCCGAGGTAGAGAAGTCAAGGGAGAGCTGGTGCTGGAGAGGGGCGTGAGAGGGGCCTTCCCTTGGTTTCTACCTGAGCTGTTCTCCCTAAAAGGCTGAAGGTAACTTTTGATGCCGGTGCTTAGATACTCTGCGTCTCTAGTCCGGGTCTGAAGGAGTTCCATTAAGTCACGTAGCTGGTTTTTCACGCTGGCTCCCCGTGGTTGGGCACGTGGCTGTGTTTAACAGCAGTGGAACCATCAGGGTGGGGGGTGTTTGTGTTAGGGGTTGTTGTTTTTCTGCCACTGGGAGAAATAAACAATTTTCCAGACCCCCTCTAAGTGGTGGTTGTGACTCCCGTGGAGTTCTTCAGCTCACGTCTGGTAAGTGTTAGAGTCATTTCATACAGCTCCTGAACTGAAAACAAGTGACTGGCACAAATGGCAGCCGAGGCCGTGGAGCTGAAGGGTTTTCCTGTCGGGTAAGAGAGTGTGAAATGAAAAAATGAGGAGGTCAGGTGTAACAGAAACGGGGCACAACATTTTGGGGGGTTTAGAAGAGACAGGAATTGTGCTTTTGTTAGAGCTGGGGAGGCTGCTTTGCTAAATAAAACTGTCTCTGCCTTGGGCTCAATCCTGCCGTGGCTGAGGAAGAGCAGGCAGAAGAGAAGGTCCAGTTGAAATGACCCGTTTGGTGTCCCCAGTCACATCTCCCCTGCCTTTCTCCACAGCCTTGTGGCCTTCAGCCTGTGTTAGTGTAGAATTAGAGCCTGTGAGTTACCTCCACCCTGTTGTTCCCTGCTGTCACCCAAGGTGACGAAGCAATTAGGAAGAGCTCTGCAGCACCGCAGGGCGATGCAGGGTGGCTGTGACAAGCGGTGGAGAGCACAGCTCCTGGAAGCCAGGTTTAGCACCGTGCTCAGGCTTCATCACTGCTGGCAGAACATCACTTCTCAGGGGCTGAACGCGCCAGAGGAGACCTGCCCACCCTGGCATCCGCCAGCAGAGGAAAAAAAAGTTGATCTGGGGTTCATGGCGCTGAGATGATGAGATTTTTCTTAGCTGTTCTGCGGAGCTGGAGAGGTGAATGTGAGGTCTGTGCTTCTGTCACTGAAATCCCAGCTCCCTTCCCCTGGGATGAGGAAAGGTCACAGCAGAGCGCGGTGTGCGCACAAGCACTGCATTAACGTTGGAGCAGGCCAGCTTGGACATATTGACTTTTCTCAGAACACCGTCAGTGTTTTCTTCACCTCCTGCGAGACACAAGTCCCTGCATTGATTCTGAAGAGGGATGTGGACGAGGTGATAACTTCCTTCCTGAGCAAATGCACCCTTGCTCAGCACATCTGGGTCCATGGTTTCCTGCTTTCAGCTGCTGCCAATATTTGCATTTATGCCACCTCCAAAAGCCTTTTTGCTGCAGAATGGCCTACTTTTACCTGTGGCGTCACTTCTGGCTTGGTGGCTGCTGCTGGTTTAGGTGGTTCCAAGGAGGTGCCTCCGTTTTGCCCATGGGCTTGTCAAGAGAAGTCTTCCTGGCTCAGTGAGGAGTTGTTGTCAGGGTATCCAGAACCTCAGTTGAAGCCCATCTTTTTCTGTCAAGCGCTTTCTTAGGACTAAAAACTGTACAAATTGCCTATTTGCGTCTGGAGTGATGGCTCTCAGTGACCCTCAGCACACAAGCAGACGTGTGATGACAGCTTGCCTGAAAAACATGTGCCTTTGCCACCCAACTGCCTGTCCCGGAGCACGGTGTCGCTGCAGAGTGACATCTATCACACCCAGCTCCCCAGAGGGGACGTGACCTGCCGTCGCCTGGAGTTCAGGCTCTGTTTTCCTCACAGCCCCGGTGCCCATATGCCAGTTAAGCGCCTCTAGATGTACCTCAGCTGCATTTTGCCTTCTCTACGTGCTGCCGTGTCTGCTCACCAGAGTTCTTCTGGGCAGCAGCTCTGGTGTGGGGAGAAGGGGAAGGGGGGAGGCTGCTCCGGGGCTGAGGTGCTTGTGGGGGCACTGGAGCGCCCAGGAGAGGGGACACTCGAGCTCCAGCCCCTCGGTGGGTGTGTGGCAGCAGCTCAGTGCCCACCATCCCACCCAGAGCAGAGAGGAGCTGTGGAGGATGGAGGACGCTGCCCTTAATGAGGAAATCTGGTCCTGCCCCAGAGGTTTCCTGAGGTGTGCTGTGTGTCACCATGTCACCGCTGTGCCTCTGCTGCCACGCTCTGCCCTTTGCAGCTGCTGCTCAGGTCACTTCATGTCTGATTACTTTTGTCTTCTTTTTTTTCTCTCTTTGTGTTAAGTCCAGTCTCAGCTACCGGAGCTCTCCTGAAGGTCCTCTAAGTGCTTCCTGGCATGATTTCAGCCCTCCAGCAGCTGCTGAATCCAGGCAGGCCGTGTTCCTGAGCTCTCCGAGCCTTTCTGGAGGCAGAGGAGGCTGGAAGGGGAATTTCTTCTTTGTCCCTTCCCTCTGCTGTCAGCCCAGCCAGACTGTAGCTGCAGTGGGTGGGAAGGAGAGGGCTTCTTCGCTGCTCTGACTCAGGAACTGAGGTGCCTGCCTTGCATTTGGATGGGCCTTCTCCAGGGTTATTCACTTTCTGGTCCCAAGATGGGCACCCCTGGGGGCTTTTCACTGAGCTGAGCTCTGCCACGTGCCCTCGTGGGGAGGCACCACGGGGACATTGCCGGGACATGGTTCTGCAGCAGAATTACACCCAGAGAACCTTTATCTGGAGGGGTTTCCAGGAGGGGTCTCGAGCAGGAGGGCTCCTCGGGTCAGTTCTAGGAAACGTGTTTCTCCTAAATAAACATGGATTTTTTGCAATGCAGTCAATTTGTCGGTGCCATCTGCTGGCTCTTGATACATTGAGGAGATCAATTGGTGACTTATGGGAAGGTTTACTGGTGTAATTATGCTTTTATAACTATTACTGATTAGACTGGTCACACGGTCACATTCCAAAAGAAGTGGGGGTTTGCCTGATTTTTAACTTCAGCTGTATAGAAAGAACTGCACTGAAATGGACAAGGTGGCTTCTTGATGGAATGGTCATCCCTGCAGGAGACTTTAATTATAATTAGATCTAAGCAGGAGTGTGGCATGAAGTGTAGGTGTTTGCTTGGGACAGGGTCTTTCGCTTCTTCCTTTGTTCCCTGCACAGAAGAAAGAGGAAAAGTGTTTGCTGTTTCATGGCTCCTTTCCACTGAAAACAGACTGTTTGCTCCTGCCTTTTCCCCTCCCTTGTGTACTTTCCAAGAAACTGGAGCAGTTCAGAGCACGGTGACTGTCCTCTCCCTGTCCCCGTGCCACCCCGTCCTCCTGCCCGCCCCCCTGGGCACCCAGCGGTTTATTTCCCTCCTTGTTGGCCGGCCAGTATTGAATCAAGGAAGCCTGTATGAGGATCAGCCACGCTTAGCTGGTAAACAGGATGTCTCTATAAATTTTAATTCCCACGAGCAGGAATTCTCTCTTGCACCGAGACTTGTGCCTCGTGGAGGAGACACTCTCACCCTCAGCGTGATCCTCTGGCTCTGGTGGCTACTGGGTTTTAAAACGTGATCTCTGAGTGCAAAACGGGACCTTGGGTTTTAGTTTACGCTTTGAGACCTTCAGGAGAAGCCTGTGGTGTTGGTAGCTGGGAAATGCAGGGGCTCTGTGTGCTGGGATGCAGAAAACGGGGGGGATTTTGGGGTAGGCCGGGCTCCCTGGGGACACCCGGGGGTTCCCATCCCTGAGCACCTTGGGGTGCAGTGAAAGGCACTCACTGCTTTGCTCTGCAATGTCATTTCTGTCCCTCCTGAGTTCCTGGGTGATGTTGGGGATAACTGCTTGTCCCCTTTTGGCTTCTAGAGTATCAGGCCCTCTCCTTGAGTTCCTCAGCTGCCCCTCTTGCTTTCCTGCTACTCTGGGTTGAAATTTCCCCTGCTGCTCCCACGGTGTTTGTGGGACCAGGCACAGCTTGGGAATCAAACCGTGCAGAGCAGTCTCCAGAGGAAGGAAAATCTGGAAATCCAATGGAGAAGTTTTCTGCTCGGAGGAGCTGGGCCTCCGCTGGCATCAGCTTGAACCTGCCAACCCCTTCTACCAACCAGCTTCTCTCTACCAGCCCCTCTTTAGCAGCCTGACGTCTCTTCCAAATCCCAGTTGCATCCCCAAATGACCAGTGCGAGGTTTTTGTGGATCCCAGAAGGAGAAGTAAAAAAAGAAAAAGAACTGCTGAGCGATGGAGGGAACATGTTGTTAATTGGTAGCAGCGTGTGTGCTCCAGCCCTGGCCTATCTCCTGCTGCCTCTAAGCTTCATTAACTCCTGATAAAAGAACAGTTAATTTTTCAGTCTCCTTTTTTATGGTATTTCATTGTTTCACAAATTGGATCATGGTTTCCTTCCACTTGTAGCTGAATTTGTGCATTCTTTAACAACGTTTAGTCTTATCTCTCCTCTCCTACTGTATGTGGTGTTTCTAAGCAGGAGGGGGTGTGCTTGATTTGGAGTTTAGGCTTTTTAGTGTTTTGTGAGGCTGCCTGAGAAGGGCTCTTTTTCCCTGAGAAATATTAGGAGGTTGCAGGTCGAGTGGTGCCATGAACACGGGTGTTCCTGTCGGCTGGAGCAGGAGACCTGTTTGCCTGTACTTTCTCCGTGCTTTCTGCTGGCACGAGGTGATTTTTGTGGTGGCAGCAGGAAGAACCTCAAGGAAACCCTGCAAATTCGGGGCGGGGGACACCTGGGTGGGCTCCTCGCAGGACCCAGGAGGAGAAAAGCCTTTAAATCGCTCCTTCCCTCTGGGGAAAAGCGTCAGTTCTCTGAGAGAAACCGGAGCGAGTGGCTGGGCAGAGAACCCAAGCCCCCAGCCCTGAAATTCCCTGCGCTTTCCCTCCCACAGCACGTGTGGGGGGATTTCCTACTTCCACCCTCGCACGCTCGTGAGGAAGCTCTGCATTTCCTGAAACCAGAGCACGAGGTGGTTTCCCCAGGCTTTTCCAGGAGACTCTTTACCTTTCGTGTTACATCAGTTGCTGGAGGCAGTTGAACGGAACGAACACATTGGGAAGAAACCTCTGGAGAAAGAGCAGGTCTCCCCCCCTCCCCGGGGTTGGGTTTAGGTTTGCTGAAGGGCCACTCATTCCACCGAGGGCACAGTGAAGTCCTTGCCCAGATGACACCCTCTGGCTGGTGTTTGTGTTCCTTTGCTGCCCATTCGGGTGTTGTGTGACTTGTGGGTGTGGAGTTTCGGGGCACGGCGGGTGAAGCACAGGATGGAGATGGCGCCTGTTCCCCCCTGCTCCCTGTTAGCCAAGAGAAAACCTGAGCAGGTCACCCCTCCTGCTCCCTCTGACCAAGCTCTGCTCAGTCAGACCCTCTCCCTTCCTCCAACTTGTCCAAGAGCGTCAGCTCTGGGCATGTAATTAAGCTGGGAAAGGAGATTTCCTTAGAGCAGATAGAGAGCTGGGAGGTGAGTTCAGGAATACTCCGGATCTGTATTTGTGCCTGAACATGAGTCACATCTCTTGGTAGACATCTCGGCTTCACTCTTTGAGGAAGCTTCTCTTAGCTATAGATTTGGGCTTTACAGAAGCTCGTTCTTGCAGGGAAAAGGCCTGGAGAAAAGCACGTAGCTCTCCAACCCCCGGTCTGGTCCTCAGTCCTTGGAGCCACACGGTGCGGATCTACCAGAGCCATGGTTGATGAAACAGGAGGAGCTGGAGCCCAGGTCACTGCCAGCCCGGAGCAGGGCAGCGGTGGCTCCTCACTCCATTAATTACCGTGTCGCCAAACGAGGTCCCGTTCTGCCGTTTCACCTCGTGCCTCGGCTCTAACCCCGCTCCTCCGGCGGCTTCCAGCGCTGAGCGCCAGCCCTGGCTGTGGCAGGGAATCGGTGACTTCGAGGTCTGGAACCCTTCCTGCCCGCTCAGTTCAGGGATTCAAAGGAAAGAAGCAGCTTATTGTACTCGGTGCCTTTGTGGGATTCTGCTGTGTCCTGCTGACATGCAGGGCACTTCTTCCCCTGCCAAGGATTTCATGACAAAATCTGAGGCTTATTTTTCATGTGCTGCAGATTGTGCCCCTAAAGATCCTGGGTTTTATTTTATTTTTTAAACTTTATTATTATTTTGCCTCCAGACAGCACCGTGCCTGCCAGAGCATGGTGTACCTGGCCCTTGGGGTTTGGTGCAGGAGGAGAAATGCACGTTTCAGATGGTGGGTTTGTGTCCAGGGACAGGACACGGCTCAGGGGGGGTGAGCACTTGTCCTTGTCCCTGCCTGGAGCCTCTTGCAAGCGTTTCTGTAATTGGGCTCCCGTGTCAAATCCCTCCAGTTGTGCCTCATCAGCGTTTTTTACCGCAGTGCTGCTTTGCATGCCCTTCCCCACGTCTTTGCATGATTCTGCAGTCTTCCTCCACAGAAGTCGTGTAAATTATGCTGTAGCAGAGCGAGCAGGAGGAGGTTTGTAAAAGCGGCTCTTTCCCCAGAGCGAGTGCCATCTCCAAGCGAGAAAACCTGCTGGAGGAGGGTAACTCAGCTCACAAATCCTGGATGAGGCTGGCACGCCGTCACTGCTCACTCACACCCGCGTTTCTTGGTGGGGAGGAGGGTACCTTCTAACCAGAGGCTGGAATCTGATTTAGAAGACGCTGTGCAAATGCTCTTCTGCCAGGGAGAGCAGCCTTTCCCCCTCTGCGACATCAGGCCTTCCAGAAGAGATTCCTTTCCTTATTATCTGTATGTGGTGAATGAAACAAATGACTTTCTCAGAGCGGACGTGAGGGGAGGTTCCTCCTGGCACAGAAGTGCTGCCCTGCTTGGAGGCTGATGGCTTCAGTGTCCGTGCCCCAAAGGGCTGGCAGCCCCCAGCACCCGGGAAGGTGGAGGGAGGAGAAGCACGAAGGTCTGTCAGGCTGGAGAGCAGCAGACTGGAAGCACTTAGACTTGTTTAAACTCATGGTGTAGTGTTATAGAGCACTTCTGGTTTAAAATAAATAAATACTCCGATGGGTGGAAGCCTGACACCCCCCCCCATTTCCATCCCTGCGGGTGTTTGTCAGCCCTGTTACTGTCAGTGAACTGTGCCCCCAGATTTCAGTCCCCCTGGGTGGCCAGTGGGCCACTTCTCCAGCTGGTCCCCTGCTGTGGTGCCACAGCAGCTCTGGGGCTGCTGCCTGGGCACATCCTCCAGCTGTGAGTTAACTGAGGTGGAGGAAACAGGTTCCTCTGAGCAAACAGCACAAGTGTTTGGACTCTCTGAGGCCCTTGGCTGGTTTCAGGCAGCGTTCGGCAGAGCAGGGCCTGATGTGCAGGATTTGTTTTGAAAAAGCTTTTCCTAATATGCAATTTGGGTCAATAACCTCTCTTTTGTGTCCCCTCTGCCAGGTGGCTATAAAGATCATTGACAAGACGCAGCTGGATGAAGAGAACCTGAAGAAGATATTCAGAGAAGTTCAGATCATGAAGATGCTTTGCCACCCACACATCATCAGGTTATACCAGGTAGGAGCTCTCGGCGGTGGGTTTCCAGCCCTCTGCTCCGTAGCTTTAACCCGTGCAGCAGCGCTTTCTCCAGGGTTGTCCCTCCCGTTTCTCCCAGGTGAAGAACCGGGAGAGTCCCTTCTGTTTTTCAAGGTCTCAGAGTACTTGGACTGGCGGCAGGGAAAGTGTGGCTGATCCTTCTCTTTTCTGGGAGATGGCGCTTCCGCTGGGGGCTGGCCTCTTGCCATTTCTTTATGGCTATTGTGTGCTTTTCAGTTTCCCAGTTGAAACCGGATGCGGGTTCCCCTTCCCAATGGGAGGGAGAGAGTGAGTCCCAGGTGGGAGGAGCGGGACGGGGAGCGTGTGGCTCCCCTGCTCTCCTCCACCCCTCCTGTGCCCCCTGGCCCCAGGACTCTCTGATCTGCTCCCTGCTGTCCCAGGAGGTGATCGATAGCAGCAGCAGACCTGCTTTGGAATATTTGTTTGCAGACTTCTCCTCCGTCCTGTTTGGTGTTTCCAGTCTGCAAACAAAACTGCTGGTGACAGAATCCACCTGTGGTGCCTTTGACGCACGTCTTTGGTGGCGTCCCTCCGACTGCACGGTCGAGGAGGTTGCAACAGGCCAGAGAGAAGCGGAGCGATGGGAGCAGGGACAACCAGGGAGCCCAACACCCTGGTGAAACACGAAATGCTGGTTTGGAAGCTGTGGGACAGAGGAAAGACTCTCTCCCTGGGCCGACAAGGGCTTAAGCAGGACGTACAGCCAGAGAGGGCTCCAAAGCTCTGTACCAACTCTGCCCTGTTGCGTGTGGTCCCGGTTGTGGGCAGCGGTGGGACAGGGGCTCCTTCCCCGGGTGCTTCCAGAGGCCTCGCAGGCTCTTTTGGGAAAGGAGGGGACTTCCATCCGAGCCGTGGATGGAAAGTTGGCTCTTCTTTCGGCTGGCACACAGCACGGAGCAAGGGCTGCCCAGGGGCCTTGGGCTCGGGGAATTATTTGGGTGCAAGAACTAATTTCGATTGGGTGAGCTCCTATTTGCGGGTGCTCGTCTTGAATGGCAGGCCTTGGGATGCTTAAAAAACTGAAATCCCAGGGGAAATCTGCTGGGATTAATTCTTCCTGTGATGCACTGTTTGTGTGTGTGTTTTAAGGGAGAAGCTGCTGTTCCCAAGAACCAGCTCGAGCCCAGTCACTTCTCACTGGTGGGCAATAAAAAGGAGAGTTTCTCTGGAGCCAAAGGGTTCAGGCAGTAGAAGTGGTGGAGGTTAATGTTTAGCTTTTCTGGCCAAAGCACCACGTGTGAGGTGCCCACAGCTGACACCGCAGAGCTATGGCATTCCTAAGGTACTTGGGAACTCTGCTCTGCGAACAGACTCCTTGAAAGGTGTTCTGGTTTTGAGTCAAAAATCCCCTATTCCACCTGTTTGATTCCATCTAAAGCTGTTGATGGGATACTGACTGGGTGACACTGGTGGCTTGGCTTTGCTAAGGTGACAAAAGGGTACCCACTGAGGAGCATGTTTCATCTGGCCCTGCTTCCTGGGTACTTTCAGTGGCCCTTACTTTTAGCTAAAAACAACAAATCCCTGGAACTGGGAATTCTGGGCTTTCCACAGCTTTTCATCAGGAATCCGAGTTTAAAAATCCCATTCCCTTGAGCTTATAAAACTTAAAAGGTGTAAATGAGAAAGGAGAAAGTGTGTATGATGACAGAGTAGTCTGTCATATAAGATATTCTGTCTGGAAACAGAAATGCACTTAAAAATACCTGTGTATTTTTGGACCTTTGTGGAGCTGTAGTGTCACCAGGGAGTGGAAGGTGTGTATCCTGCCCTGTGACAGCGGAGCAGAACTGAGCCTTGTCTTGGTTACACTCTTGTGTTACCGATCAGAAGAAAAGGGAGCCAGCTGTTTAAGCAGCTGCAGTTGCCTGGATCAGGCACATATTGTTTTTAAAATACAAACTCTACGTGTTTGGGTCCTAATTCTTTGTGAGAACGAGCCCAAGCCCCCAGTTCCTCTGGTGGGATAAATCTACTTTGTCTCAAAGGCTGAACGTTCCCTTGTCACTGAAGCAGGGAAAAACCACAAGAAAAGCAGAATGTTCCCAGGCCTTTTCTAAACACTGAGTGGGGAAGGGAACCAACCTGGAGGCCAAACACGAGGCGGGTTTCCATCCACAGAGCTGGGAAACCTCTGAAACAAACAGCGTCACGTTTTGGGATACACCCCAGGTGTGTGCTCACCTGCAGGCGGGTGACAGCGCATTGTCCGGTGGCAACCAGCCCTCAGAGCCACCCTGCCCAAACCTTTATTGACCGTACATCACCCACTGGCTGTCTGCTCAGCGTTAAAAACGTGGCTCAGGCCTGTCTTCAGCCGCCAGTGCCTTGCCCTGGGCTGCTCTTCTCGGCTGTGTCCTGACAGGGACTTCCCTGGAAGCTGTCCCAGACCCTGAGGTGACTTCGGAGGGTGGGTTTTGCTCAGGGTGTGCAGTGACCCTGCTGCTGTGCCCAGTGGGACATCCCTTGTCTGCTTGGTGCTGTCCCTTTGAAAAAACCCCACCTAGGAAATCACTGGCCGTGGCTCGTTGGGCTCTATGGCCCCGAAATCCTAATGCTCTCTGAAAAAGGTGTGTTAAAAACTGCTACAGACGGGGTGTTTCTGGGCTGACCCGTGTGGGCTCCCTAAGGCACCCCCTCAGCTCTGCCCTGGTTCTAATGGGCCTCGACTCCTTTGGAAGTCACACCGGTTCAGCAAACATTCCCCCTTTCGGCACAACTCTCTGGGTTGTTTTAGGGGCTGCCATGGCCTGATGGATGGGAATCGGGGGGTGGCTGGGCTGGAGCAGCCCCGGGGGGTGGTCCCAGCTGCTGGAACCAGACAAGACCCGGCAGCAAACGCCAAGGGGAGGGGAAGCAGAAGAGGAGGAAGGTGCAGGCAGAGGGTTTGGTTACCCTTTTAGCACCTTCAGCTTGCTCATTGGTGCTTACTGTCCCCAGCTCCTTTGCAGAGCTCGGGAAGGCCTGGGACAGTCGTGCTTTTTGATTTGATGAAAGTAATTGGACATCTTAGAGAAATGAAAATTGTGTTAGTTGTGTTCCTTTTTGCACGTGGCGGCCTCCTTACCTGTCACTTCTCTGCCCTTGTGTCCAGGTTATGGAGACGGAGAGGATGATTTATCTGGTGACAGAGTACGCCAGCGGAGGGGAGATATTTGGTAAGTAGGTTTATGGCCTTCTTTAATCAGACAATGCACTTGGTCAGCTCCAGCAAACTGGAAATAGCTGCCAGACCCTTGGTTTCAGCAGAGAGATGTCCTTCAGCCGGAGAACCTGCCATCGGCGAGCGGAGTCAGGAAAGAAACGGTGGAAAAATAACTTCCATAACCTCTGTCTCCTTTGGGTTTCACTGACAGGCGGTGCTTCTCCTCCTCTGTGCTGCCTTTGGGATCAGAGATGTTGGAAATCGTCACCCGGTGGGATTTGAAAGCGGTGCCGGATACTTGGCTTCCCGGGAAGTTGTAGGAAATTTGCTGCCTGTAGCGGAAATGCTGCTGTTTGGTGGTGCCTTTCAGAGGAACAGGCAGTTCTGTGGTTCCCTTGTGTTTTGTTCTCAAAACCATGTATTTTCTTATCTTTGGGATGCCTGATGTTATCTCAGGGAGCGTTAGTTGCATTCAGGGTGAACTCAGTGTTTTGGCTGAGCTTTCTGACCACAGAAGCGATTCTGTAAAGGAAACAAGAAGTCTCTGCAGCACAATTGCACCAGCTGTTGACTCAGTTATTAGTTTGTGTCTTTGTTTTATTACCAACAAGAAAACTTGTAGGAATAGAAATTCGCTGTCTCTGCTGTCACACGCTGGAGCTTCGAGCCAGGTGACAGAGTCAGGAGTTGGCAAGATGGGTCTTCAGTGGCTCAGCCAATGTGAGCCTCAGGAAAGGGAGAAAATCCTTTGTGCTTTAACCGAGCTGGCTTAAATCTGCTTCCTGCTGGTGTCCTTGTGAGGACAGGGACATACAGCCTGTCACCTACATGGAAACACCCTCCTTTTTGTCCCCTTAAGTCATTACAGAAGGTTTGCTTCAGATGTCAGAGGCTGTCACTTTGCTGGAGGAGGGAGGCTGAGTTGAGACAAAGCTCTGAGTGAAGGAGGAGAAGCCCCAAATTAGGGAAAATGAGACAACTTGAGCTGAAAAGTGCCAGTTTCAAGTCATTAGAATGTACTGGCAATTCCTCAGTACCTTTGTAGGTGGTCGTCGTGCCTTCTCAGCATCGCCCTCGTCCTTTGGATTCCCTCTCTGGGGAGGTGAGGAGCAGGAGGCAGCTGACATTTGGGAAGTGTGGATCGTCTGGGGAGAGACTTGAGTTCCTGGAGCCCTGGTGCTGGACACTTGGCTGCTCTGAAGGCTGGGGAAGCGCCTCGTGCCCTGTGCAGGAAGCTGTAACTGCAGCAGCACCACTTGGATGTGTGTTGGAGTCCCCTTGTGTGTGCATCGGCACAGGGAAGGATAAATGGCTTTTTACTTCTTCTCCCTCTTCTGTTGAATTTGGCAGAGACGGCCTCATCTCTTTTTAAATCCAGAGCTACGTGCAAGCTTCTAGACAAACTTGGACTGAATTCTCTTGGTTACAGAAATAGCCTCCTGCACGAGTCGAAGTGAAAATCTAATTGCTTTCTGCTCTATTCCGTGCTGTAGTAAATGCAGCTCATGAGCAGGGCTGATTCCCATTACACTGCCCAGCGTTTCCTCCCCGTGCAGCGCTGGGACCAGCTGGTTCTGCCGTAGCCCAGGTGTTTCTTGAGGCTGAAGCCGGGAGGTGGAGTGTTTTCAGGGGCCGCAGGAGGCTCTGTGCACCCTGGCTCTCGGGGAGGAGAGGGGGGAGCTCGAATCTCAGCTTTTTCTAACGAGGGTTTCCTGAGGAGCTGTTACGACTTTGTTTGGGAGCGGAAGCAATTTATGGGGAGGAAGCAGCAGCCCGGCCCCGCTTCGGGCAGGTTTCCCTGCCGGCACTGCGTCTCCCACGCTGAGGAATCTCACGTCTTCCCGCTGTGGAGGGACGGTCCGTGGCTCCGTGGCTGGCTCTTCTCTCGGAAGATCAGAGTTACAGCATCACGCTTTGGGGAACTGCAAGGTTTTGCTGGGAGCACATCTCCGTTGTTTCCCTCGGTGCTTTAAAAGGACTTTGAAAGGCTGAAACGGAGCCATCCGACTGTGACTGTTCCGTAGGCACGAACAGGGGGTGGAGGTTTTGGCTGAAAGAGCAGAGGTTTCTCTAAAGGGCCGGAGTTTGGGTCAGTCACCGTTGGACTCCCCTGCTGGTCTGAGCTCTGCAGGCTCTCCTGGGTGAGCACCTGGGAGAGCTTTACACCCAGTTACCTCATTTCCAGTAAGAGGGCTGGTGGCTCCTTCAGCAGCCACGCTGTGCCCTAAGTGTCACCGACTCAGCGCTTACTGGAAACGTGTTGGTGACTCCCTGTGTTTGCGTAGCGGGGATCGCGGAGGAGACTGGCTTTTGCCGTGGGCTTCAGCACCAAATGGAAATTGTTATTTTTGTCCCTGCACATGTTGTGCGTGTGGTTGGGCCGCTGGTCTGACATTCTGAACAAATGAATGTCTCCATTTAAACATAGGGTGCTCTTTGTTCCAGGTCCCTCCAGTCTCCTTTCCTCGAGGTCAGACGGATCGTGCTCTAAAAGTCTGGTTTGCTCTCAGCTGTTTACTGTGAACACTGGAAATCTTCTGCCGTCCTCACTGACAGGGACACGGGCACTCGGCTGAGGAGCAAAAGCACTCAGAGAACTAGGCCGAAATATTGCCTGGTTGTGGTGGTTGGCACGTCTGGTCTCTGCCCTGTCTCCTGCCGGCTTCTCCTGAGCTCTCTGAGCATCCGCCGGGACAGGTGCCTTGTCCTGGCACCGGCCTGGAGAAGGTCAGGCCGCTTCAGGGATGGCCAGGTCACCAAAGGTGCAGGACAAGTGACTTCATCAGCCCGCACGGAGGAGGTGTGAAGCTTAAGCAGCCTTTGCTCTCCAGACAGAGAGCAACTGAAAAGTTGGAGAAGTCTGTCCGGAGGTGAAAAGTGGCAACTTGTGTGTGGGTGCTGGCTCTTAACCAGAAGGTGCTGTTTCTTCAGAACAGAATTTTACTGGTTTGGTGTTTTTTAATGCAGAGAAGCAGCATCAGGTGCTTGGTACAAGTAGAGAGATCCAGGGCTGATGTTTTTATGGGCTGTGCAATGAAATTGTGTGTTCCCTCCTCTCTGGGAAGCACTCACAGGAGCAGTGCCCTTGCCCTCTTCAGCTCCCCAAGAACAAGCTGACATGGGTACGACCCAGCGGCCAGTCTTCTCTTCTGCTGGGTACTTCTTCTGGACTGGGAGCGCTGGGGACCAGCTGAACAGTTCGAGTCTTCTCTGTAACCTCCTCTGTGTGAGAGGTTTATGCAGCCTAAGCCTGCAATGGTTAATTTTGGCACACAGTTGCCCCGGGTGGTATGTGAGGGTGGTATGTGAGGTATTCTGTGGCCTCATTGTTCCCTCCTTCCCCTGGAGCTCCTGCAGCAGTGGCCAGTGATGGTGTGGGGCTCAGGGACCTGCCTCCGCTCACGTTTCTTCCAGAGAAGTGAAATTTCACACCTAACCTAAAATGATGGGTTTGCAGCCCGAGCAGGAGCGACCAACGAAAGGGGCAGTGAAGTTCTGGCTCTGAGCTGGGCTCTGAGGGGTGTGGGACCAAGCGGTGTGTGTCCCTGTCCCAGCGTGGGGACAGGTGAAGCGCTTTGGGCAAACATAAACTTAAACGTATAAAACATACAGAGCAAAAATATGGCTGGTAGAAAGACTCCTGCAGGAGAACCTCCAAAGGATTTTCCAAGACGTTGGGAGGTTGGAGCCTTGCACTTGGTTTTTAGGAGCACTTGCTGCTCCCAGGCTGAGGTGGAGGAAAAGCTGTGAGTGACCTTGACGGGTGCAGGAGCTGAGCCACGGGCTGTCCATGGCTGGTGATGCTTAACTGGGAGCAAGGCCTTGCTGAGCTCAGCCCGTCCCTCTCCCAGCTCTTCAGAGGAACACCTCTATGAGCAAATGACTTCATGAATTAGGACAGGGCTGTCTGAGACAGTAAATTCTGCTTCTCCCTAGCAAGTGGATTGAGGGTCGTATTGGAATTGGTGGCCGGTTTCCTTCCCCAGCCCCGGTTCCGACTGGCTCGTGGAACCAGTTTATGGGATGAATAAACCATAATTGACAAGTTCCTTGAAAAACACCCTGGCAGCGTTGTACAACACCAGTGTCAAAGGCAGAGGGGGAGGCTGCTCTGCAGTCGGAAGCCAGCAGAACTGCTTTGATGGATCTTGGTAATTAGTATTTACTGCGAGTCAATTATGTCGCAGGTATTTTAATTAACGGGTGACTGGGAAAAATACAACCACCCGATGAGAAACCTTCAGAAGTGATTTTCATTATTTTCAAGAACAGATCTATTGAGCTCTCTGGCTTAATGGAGGTTCTGGAGTGAAATGAACCACTTGGGCCCGTGTTTGGGCAGAATTCTTCTGAGGCCAAGCCGATGGCCCAGCTGAGGAGCCTCTTGAAATGGGAGAGCAGAGAATAAGCCCCCCCGGGGTCAGCCCGCACTGGAGGGGAGGTGCCTTGGGCAAACCTCTCCGGAGCTCTTCCCATGGCTTGGGGAAACTGGGGAGCCCTCTTGGTTCCCCAGGTGCTCACTGGGGGCTCTCCAGGAGGCTTCTCATCTTTCTCCTGTATTTTTGTAGCTCCGTCCTCAACTCCATAGTCTTGTAAAAGGCTCTTCCTACCCTTCTTGTGTCTGATCTGGTCAGGAGTGGCTTTGCCTCTGAAGAGGGGTGACATTAAATACCTGCAGGTGGTGGGGTTTTTGCCAGAAGGCTGAAGTTGAGGAGCTGCTCTCTCTCTAACTACCCCAGACTTCACTGGTTTCAGTGAGAGTTACCTTTGGTGAGGCTCCTTGGAGCAAAGACTGATTTCCTGTGAAAAAGCAGAGGGAAGGGGGGGTGGCATTTGGCTGAACGAAAAGGTTGAAAAGACTTATTTTTTCTTTTGATGTAGAAAAAGACTTTTAAAACCTTTGCACTTACCACAAAACACTTGTGATTTCCCAGCCAGCCCTGTCAGCTCACCTCTCAGTAGAGAAGAGTTTATCATTTTAAAGCCTTTCCCTTGGAGAGAGCCCAGATGGGGGCTGGTGTGGCACCCCCTGCCCAAGCCCCGTCCCATGTAGCTTCAGCGGAGACCCCATCTGGTGCTGGATCCTGGAGAACACGCTGGTGCCTGCATCGTTCCCCATCTCCTCTCGCCAGCATGTGAGAAGCCCCTCTCTGGGGTTCACAGAGTGCAGATAACACTGGCTTCTTCACTTTGTCCCTTGCAGATCACCTGGTGGCCCATGGACGCATGGCGGAGAAGGAAGCCCGGAGAAAGTTCAAGCAGATAGTGGCTGCTGTCAACTTCTGCCACTGTCGTAACATCGTCCACAGAGATCTGAAGGCAGAAAACCTACTTCTGGATGCGAACCTGAACATCAAAATAGCAGGTGAGCTGAGACAAGCAGCGTGGGAGGAAGGCAGCTGCTTTCAGAAGTTAATAAATGTAGGCATTGCCTGCTTCCAGGTATTCAGACAGAAGGAAACGCAGTGCAGCTGAAGGAAGCTTTGGATTTCTGCGTGGCCTGCTGCCCAGAGCCCAGGCTGCCAGGTTCTAGTCAGGAGATTTATACCTCCCTTGGAGTAGTGCAAAATAACAGAAGGAATAAGAAAGCCCTGGGGTTTGCTTCACAAGCAGCTGTGCAGCTGTAGGTACTGCAGCGTTCCAATACACCGGGTAACGAGTCAGACGACTACTAAGACAAAAGAAATGACCTTGTTTTGAGCCCTGCTGCCCGTTTAGTGCTTCTGTGCAGCAGGTCAGACTGGGGGAGAGAAGCAGACTGGAAAAGGGAGGCTGGTGAGGAGTGTGGCAGAGCGGTGACAGGGAAACTGCCCTCAGAGTCATTTCTTGGTGGTGCCTGACGGAGCCAGGGCACGGCCCCGGTGCTATGGGCCTTCCCTTCACCTCAGGGAGAGACGCTGAAGGCCCTTCCAGTCTGTTCCCGGTGTTTTGTTGGGCTGTGGGGCTCTTTCCACTAATAACTGTCTTTCTGGAGAGCTCCCACCTTGGCCACTTCCCAGCTGAGGTGGCCCCGTGTGTGTGATCCCCTCTCAGGTGAGCCTGAGCCCATCTGCTGAGCTCGCCCGTGCGCTGACTCGGCCGGGCTGGATTTAGCTTTCTGGGATTACGTAGCACCCGCTCGAAACAAGAGGATTTAATGCTGCCCTGGTCATCTCATTTCACACACTTCCCCAGTGGAAGAGCTTACACTTACCATTTAAGTCCACCGGAGCCTAATGCAGAGCGGTTTTGGAAAGGGCTTTGTTGCCCCCTCTCTTAATAGGCTTCCTTGGAGAGCTTGTCAGCT
>VXBJ01005361.1:502660-522334 GCA_013400055.1 Nycticryphes semicollaris | reverse complement strand
ACCACACGGTGTGTGGGCACCGAGAGAAGCGCTGACGGGGCTGGGGGGGGGGGAAATGGCTCAGTTTTGCCCCAGCCCATGGGGAACCCCTGCGTGGGCCAGTGGAAAGGGCTGGTGGTGAGTAACAGGGCGGCTACAAGAGAGGCTGCTGAGGAGCCCGTGAGGAGCAGCGCTTGCTGGTGCCTGCTCTCTGCAAGCAGATGCAGTAGTGGTTTGAGGCCATCTTGTGTCCGTGGGGTAAAGCCTGATCCCTGGGGGGGGGGGGGGGGGGGCCTTCCAGATGAAAAGAAAGACAGGGAAACAAACCCCACCGCCTAGAAACTGCAGCAGGGCTGGCTTTCCAGCAGACATGCCCCCCTGAGCATGGTGACGAGCTCTCTCAACATCTAAAAATTCCTTTTTTTTAATCAAAGGGAGTTGGAAAGTGTTTTCCTTCCAGATCTCTGCTCCCAGAATGGACTGTAGGCGGCAGTTCCCACCCCGGTGGTAGCGCTGTTTTACTTGGCAGGAAGAGGTGGTGGTGATTTGAGAAGTAGCCTGGAAAAGGTGATTTCTGCTCTAGGATTTTCCAAGTGGTTTGTCCCTATAACTCATCAGTTACAACCTGACACCGGTTCTTCTGTTCTTTCAAGGGCAGAAGGAGAGGTGACAGCAGCCGCTCTCCCAGAGCAGCAGCAAAGCCTTCCCCGCCGGACCCGGTGACAGGGGCTGCCTCAGACCCTTTAATAACACCTTTAATGGACATGTACCTTCCACCCATGGGTGCTGTTCCTCCAGCGTGCCCTGAGCTGCTGGCACCGTGCTCAGTAGTGCTCCTGGGCAGAGAGTAAGGCCAGGAGCTGGGGTTCTTGCTGAACACCCCCCGGGGATGGTTTTGGGAGATATCCCATCCATGCATGGCCTTGTGTTCCTCTGCAGGAGTCTGCTCCCTCTTTCCCCTTCCGAGGGGAAAAGTCCCCAAGTGCAGATATTACAGCAGCTCCCTCAAGCCCTGCTCTGGGGAACCAGGAGGGACTGGCCCCTCTTTTGTAACACAAAAATGTTTCTTGGAGGTATTTCCCCTGTGTTGCATCATCGTGACTTTGACCTTGCACTTCAAAATTGCCCTTTTCCCTGCACCTCTGGTTGTGGCACAAGACCCGCTTGCTCCCTGGGGCCTGGGCTTTAGAGGGCTTTCCTTGGCCTGGGGCGACTTGTCATAGTCTTTAAGAAAGTTTAGTTAAATCACTGGTTCCTTTTGTTTGTTTGTAGAGGTTTGTTTTGGTGCTTTGGGGTTTTCAAATCCTCTCCCATAACTTTTTGGGGGGTTTTCAAAAGCCTGCTGTTGTCACCAGCCTTGTCCTCGGCCCATGAAGCACAGGTGGGTTCTGGAAGCTGCTTCCAGCCTTTGAACACCGTGTTGGACAAGATGGAGCTCAGCAGTGTCTCACCTGGAGCCTGGAAATGGCTGGGCAGAGCTGCAGCTCTCCCCCAGGAGAGTTGTTTCAGCCGTGGGGTGACCACAGGAGCTGCTGTTGAACCCCAACATGCTGGCAGCATCTCTGCCCTGTGAGTGGAGCTGTGAGCCCCTGGGCTAATTCAGCCCCTGGTGAGAGAGGGGTAAAGTGTCGTGGCCGCCCAGTCTCCTGCAGCTGGGAGGAAACAGAGAAGGCTGTGGAAGGCAGCTGCTGCGTGTCCCTTCGGTGGCCGTGGTGGCCGCCAGCTGGCTCTGCAGGGCTTTGCTCTTGCTGCTGCTCGCTTGCCGGGCTGCCCTCCAACAGGGCTGGTTAGTGGCCAGTGCAGCCACCCGGGGACCACCTGGCTCCTCTGTGCCAGGCTGCACGGGGAGACACTCACCACTTCCAAACCATGACTGGTTCCCAAAACGCTGCACAGCCCACCTGAGCACACAGCAGGGCCAAACAAGGAGCTAGACCAGAATAATTTGCTCAAAATATGTGAGAGAGCAAAATTCCAGTGTGTTCTTGCACAGTCAGAGGGAGTTTACACCTGAGCTTGAGTACAAACGCTCTGGTTTAGGAGACGGAAGAGCACTTAGGGCCGTTGGTTTTATTCTTGCTCTGGTGGCCACAATTCAGGCACTTGTTACCCAGCACCCTCTCACCCTGAGGCAGAACAGCCCGAAGGGTATTTGGTTCAAGGAATGGGAAAGAAACTTCTGTGCTGTTGGATCTCACAGATTCTCTACCAGTTGTGTACAAGCATTGAAACCTGTGTTGTCAGTGCTGTTCTTGCACAGCACTGGGATGGGCAGCGCTGAGCTGTGCCTTACCCCAGATTCACTGCTTTTCCAACCAGGGATGGAGTCGAAATTCATCCTAAGCTCTTTGTGAGAGATGTTTCCTGTCTGCAGCTCTGCTGTCTGTCTGCAGCTCTGCTGTCTGCCTCCGCCACGATGCTGTTCTGGTTTCATCAGAACTTGCAGACGGAGTATTTCTGGCCCTGCTTGTTTTTCCCAGCGTTTCCCTGGCTGCAAATGCCACCAACAATGTCCTCGCTGCCCTGGGTCCCTGTCCAAGCACATTAGTGTCACTCCCCCTCCTGCTGGCACTCTTCCTGCGGGAACACGGGCACAGGGGCTCGCAGATACCCTTTGTGGCACCGGTCTGAGAGTGGGAGAGGGACCCCTCTCTCTTACTGTGTTGGCTTTCTTCAATTGAGGTGAAAAAGCAAGAAGTGATTAATGAGACTTCCTTCTTTTTAGAAGGAAAAGCTCGCTTTCCTTGAACCCAGACTTCCATTTCTTGACTCTTTGCAGTGCAAGTCCCAGGTGTGTGCTGGGGTGGCAGGTTAATTACCTGAGATGCCATTTGTGCTCACGTAAGCTGACGCTTGGCTGCCCCTAAGGTCAGGACCTGCCTTTTAATTTCTCTTTCAGGATTTATTAGTTGCTGTTGTGGATGATGTGTGTGGGATGGGAGAGGTGCCCACCATAACCAAAGCTTCTGGCTCATGGGGTGCTGTCTGGAAAATCAAAGTTTCCTGTTCTTCTTGCCTTTGCCTGCTTTCCCTCGCTGCTGCCCCAGCCTCAATGAAGTTGTGACACTTGTCACTGGGGAAGCCTGAGGGTTGGAAATTGGCACAAAAGATTTGTGTGGCATTTCTTGAATAGAAGGTGGAAGCCTCTTTCCAAACCATGCACCCGTCTTTCAGTGACCCTCATTGCTCTGGTCACTGGGGTATTGACCCAGCGTGGAAATCCCACATGGAAAGCCCAGAGGAACCTCTTGGAGAGATCTTTGCCTTCAGCCAAGGACTTAAATACAGTTTCTTTAGGACAGGTGAAGTGGAACGTGTTCCTCTGATGGCTTCTCTTTGTTCTTTCAGACTTTGGCTTCAGTAACATCTTCACACCTGGTCAGCTGCTGAAGACCTGGTGCGGGAGCCCTCCCTACGCTGCTCCCGAGCTCTTTGAGGGAAAGGAGTACGATGGGCCAAAAGTTGATATTTGGGTATGAACCTCTTTTCTCTTCCTTTGATCTCATTTTCGCTCTGTTGGTTTGGCTTTGCTTCCTGAATGCTTAGGATGTGCCCCAGAGGAAAGCCCCTAGTCTGGGATAACACGCTTTGCAAAGACATGCATTTTATTCTGGCTCAGGTGTCCCACGTTTTGGTTCTTGGGAGGCACACTGTCGAAAGCACTAGTGCCCAGAAACACCTTCCCATTCCCCAAAATACGCTTTGGTTCAGAATGGCCCAGTACATGCTGCGCTCGGGCTCGACCGGGCAGAGCTGAAAGAGGAGGAAACTCCAAGTGTTGCTCCAGGAGGGTTTGCAGAGGCCTGGGGACGTCCTCCTCGCTGGCACTCGCTGTCCTGCAGGGCTCCCAGCTCTGCCACTTGCCTCTTGTTGTCATTTCCTTGTCTTCAACTGCCCCGCTGTGTCCCTGCACTGACGGCCCTCTGTCCGGCAGAGTCTCGGCGTGGTGCTGTACGTGCTGGTGTGCGGTGCCCTGCCCTTCGACGGGAGCACGCTGCAGAACCTGCGGGCCAGGGTGCTCAGCGGCAAGTTCCGCATCCCCTTCTTCATGTCCACAGGTAAGGCTTCATGTCCTCACAGAGCCTTGGGAGCCCCTCAAATGGTAGTGTCCCAGGTGGGGGTTGTGCTGGGGAGCTTTCCTGCTGCGGGGGGGGTGGGTAAGCTAAGCTGAAAGGAGCTCCCACTCTGGAGTTTAGGAGCTGAGATGTTCTTCTGTAGGATCTCAGCTTCCATCTGCGTAACTGCACAAACTAGAGCAGAACATCAGCAGAGATGTGCTCTTCCTGAATTTGGGGAACTGTGCAAGCTCAAAACAGAGGAGTGATTTAGGAACATAGAGGCTTCTGCTGTACCTGCTTCAGGCAAGAAGCTTTTTACAGCGTTATGGCACAAGAATTTCCAGCAGCAGCCCCACTGGAGATGAACAGCTGTGACCTCTTTCTGCAAAAATGCTTTTGGCTGCTTGAGTAATAAATCTTGTTCTGAAAAGCGGGATTAATTCTCACCTTAAACCAGCTCCACTTAAGAAGGAGTCAGCTCTAGGTTCTGGGTTGCCCTCTTGCAGATGAAGGAATAATTTTGCCCGTGCTGCATGGAGTTTCCTCACCTGCTGCCACAGGGAAGCGGTTCTCATTGTACAGAAAACCCTTGCTAAAACACCTGGTGCTTCCAAAGCAGCTCAGATGTCACCCCGGACAGGGGGGAGCCTCTGCTGCCCCCCACCTTGGCAGTGCACACGGGACACGATGGAGAACTCGTCCCCAGGGAGCTGGTGCTGAGCGGGGAGTGTTCAGAGGGTACTTTGCCCTCCGACCCCTCAAAGCCAGTCCTGTCGGAGGTGGGGAGGGACAGGGTGACATCGTGCCACCTAGGGGCTCCGGCAGACAGCACAGGGGCTGGTGGCCCGGGTGGCTTCCTCCCTTCCCAGCTGGGGACATCCAGTGTCTGCAGCACAGAGGTACAGGCCAGGTGTGAAGAGCAGGGGGGGAAGCTCTCTTTGTCCTGTGTCCCACCTGAGAACTGCGTTGCTTTGAAAGAAGCAGCCACTTTTGGCCGTGCAGCACCGGGCGGCTCCTGCAGAAGGTGCGTGTCCCCCCGCCAGGGGGTCACTCAGCCCCTCTCTTCCCCGGCAGAATGTGAACATCTGATCCGCCACATGCTGGTCCTGGACCCCAGCAAGCGGCTCTCCATGGAGCAGATCTGCAAACACAAGTGGATGAAGCTCGGGGAGGCGGACGCGGAGTTCGACAGGGTGAGCAGCAGAAGGGAGCGGGTTGCAGGGGTCGGGGGGCTGCTCGCTGCCTGCCCGGCTGCGGCCACGTCGGGCTGTGACATTCACTTCAGCCCTTTGGGGACTCTCAGTCCAAGTGCTGCTGTGCTGCCTCTCTGCTTTCTGTCTCCCCTGCTCTCGCTTGCCTCATCTGCATGTAGTTTTATATCTTCCCCCTTGGCGCTGGGAGCCTGAGGTGCTGGGGTTGGAATCGCTGTGCCCTCAGCCTCCAAAGCTCGTGGCAGCCGGAGCCTGGCGCAGGGGTCCTTGAGAGCGCCGTGACTCGTGGCTGCGGGTGCCTTGGGGAACGCGGTGCTGAGGTGTGTGTCTGCTCCTGCAGCTGATCGCGGAGTGTCAGCACCTGAAGACGGAGAGGCAGATGGAGCCGCTGAACGAGGACGTGTTGCTGGCCATGGCCGACATGGGGCTGGACAAGGAGCGCACAATCCAGGTACCAGAGGGCAGCTGGCAGTCGCGTCCTGCCTGGTCCCCTGGGAGGTGAAATGGCCGCGGTGGTTGCTTGACTGAAAGAAGTGACCGCTTCTTCCTTTCCCTCTTGCAGTCCCTAAGAGCCGATGCTTACGATCACTACAGTGCGATCTACAGCCTGCTCTGCGACCGGCTCAAGAGACACAAGAACCTGCGCATCGCGACGTCTCCAAGCATGCCACGGACCATGACCTTCCCCACCTCTGCCAACATCCAGGTAGATCCTGGGCCTGGTGTCCTGCCAGCCCTGGAAGGCCAGTCCCTTCCCCTTCCGGGTGTCCTCGTCCCGGCAGGAGAGTCAAAACGTTCCTCGCCTGAGAACTGTGTGTGTATTTAGGGTGCCCTAATCCTGAGATTAGGAACGGTTTGTTCACTGGCTGTGGGTTTAGAGAATACCCTTCAGACAAAGCCTGAAGGACGGAGGAGAAGGCAGCCTGAGGGTTCCTGGTAGAGCTTACGGAGCAGGATGCCGTGTGGTGCTGCTGCCTCAGCTTGTGCTGCTCTCCAAGGAATGAATACTTGCTTTAAGAGAGGCCAGGGCATAAGGGAGGCAGAAGAGATGCTGGCCCTGCCTGAACAGGAGTGAGGAGGGGAAATGAGGCAACCCCTTGAGAACTGAGGAGAACCAGCCCTTCCCCAGCTCCAGGGAAAGCTCCCTGTTCCCGAGGGGGTAGGTCTCCCAGCAGTGTCGTGGTTAGAGATGCTGGCTTCGTGGCTTCTGACTTTGGTCTCTCTGCTCAGCAGACGGAACAGACGGGCAATACCATGAGCATCAATGTGCCACAAGTCCAGCTCATCAACCCCGAGAACCAGATTGTGGAGGTGAGGGAAACCCCCTGGGAGACCCCTGCGAGTTCTTGGCCCTTTGCTTGACCCTCACCTTCTATTTCAACGTCTCCAACCTTTTCTCCTGCCCAGACCGACGGAACGATGAACCTGGACAGTGACGAAGGGGAGGAGCCGTCGCCTGAAGCTCTGGTCCGTTACCTCTCCATGAGAAGGCACACAGTCGGAGTAGCTGACCCACGGTAAGGTCCCTGATGGAGCATTAAGGGAACCTGAGGGTTTGCTCCCAAGGCACAGCTATGCTTCTTCAGAGATGTCCCACACTTGCCCAGGTGTGGCATTGGCAGATGAGAGGCAGATGCCTTCAGGGGACTTCAGAGCTCTGTGATATGTGAGAGCTGAGGCCCTTCACACTGACAGTGGTCTCCAGTTTCTGGGCTGGCAAATGCCCTTCGCAGCGTGCCCCTCGCTCCCAGGGCTCTGCCCCACTCCCAGCTGCTGTCAGGCCTCTGGTTTCCTGCTCCGGCTTGGCAGGGGCTTGGGGTTATTTCTGCAGATGGAGAAAGACACTCAAGGTGTTTCTGTAGCAAAAGTGTTCTTCTAGACATCCTAGTCCCTTGCAGAGCTGGGGTAGCGTCTCAGCTGAGGGTGAGGGCTGGGATGCTCTCCTCTTCCTCATTAGCTCCGTGTGAGCTCTAGTCACCCAGGGGGAAGCCAGTTTCTCACCTGGCTCACACCTTCCCGCTGCCGTGTCCTGGGTGAAGTCCTTGAGATAAATGTGATTGAGGTTAATGCAAAGAGCTACTTCTGACAGATCTCGGCTTGGAGGGGCCTAAGGGACAATGAAACCCAAAGAGTGGTTTGGCTACTCTCTGTGGCCACCTGCCAGAGCAATAAGAAGCCTTTTTGTGACGGGAAGCCGAGTGCAGCAGGCCCGTGAGCAGTCCCCTTCGTGTCAGTGCTGATTCCTCTCTCTGTAACTGGTTGCACAGGACGGAAGTCATGGAAGACCTGCAGAAGCTGCTGCCTGGCTTCCCCCGTGTCACTCCTCAGGCTCCCTTCCTGCAGGTGACCCCCAATGTGAACTTCATGCACAATGTGCTGCCTCGGCAGAACCTGCAGCCCACGGGGCAGCTGGAGTACAAGGTACGGAGCGATGCACGTGCTCCCTGCACTGCCCCTGTCCCCCCAGCGGCAGGGGGTGTTCGGGCCTGCTCCGTTTCCCACTTCCTTGGGCTCCATAAGCTTCAAACCTCTTGCTGGCTCTTTGGTGGGGTTCTAGCTGGTTACTTCAAAAGCTGAAGAAGGGGAGAACACTGCAGTATACAGTGAATGGGCTGGGGAGAAACAGGGCTGCACTGCCCGGCAATTAGAGCAGAGGGCAGGGAAATGGAGAGCTAAACACGACTTCTCCACTGACACGTCAGCTCGGGGATGTTGGTGACATTCCTTCCTCTCCCCTGAACCCCAGGAGGCTTGTCTTCTGCTGTGCTGGTGTCTGGGTCTGGAGCCAGGGGTCGGGGAGTGGGAAGCTCTGGGAGAAGGTCAGTAACAGCGCTCTGTGCCCCCCAGGAGCAGTCCCTGCTGCAGCCCCCCACGCTGCAGCTGCTGAACGGCATGGGCCCTCTGGGCCGGAGAGCCTCGGATGGCGGAGCCAACATCCAGCTCCACGCACAGCAGCTGCTCAAACGTCCTCGAGGGCCGTCGCCGCTCGTCACTATGACGCCAGTAAGTAGCAAAAGGCAAGAGGAGAAGGGGAGGTGTGCTTATAAATATCTCCTCCTGCAGGCAGAGGGGGCTGCCTCCAGGCCAGAGCAGGCAGAGCAGGAGCTCAGGCTGCAGCACTCTGGAAGCACGGCAGGGACTGTGCCCACTCAGGCTCTGTCCTGTTGTGGAAGGGCTCCTGTAGCTACAGCTGAGATGGCTCCTCTCTGGGAGTGGCAAAGCGTTGGGCAACTGTCTTCAATGGTTGCTTTTCTTCTCCTGTGCTGATCGAACAGAGAAAGCTGGAATGTGCATCTGGGGCCTTGATGCACACTCTTGCTCCCTGGATGCATCTGCATCAGTGCATTTTGCTGGCAGCACCAAAAGCAGCCGCCACAGCAGCCTGGGACAGGCAGTTTTGACTGGGGAAGGGGTTCTCGGCCCAGTGGCCTTGGTTCTGCAGAGGAGCTGACACAGACCCTCGTGACAGCTTGCTTGGGAGGGGCAGGTGACCCCTGTGGGTGCGACCCCGCTTTCTGGACCCCATGGCTTCTCTTCTCTCTGCAGGCTGTCCCAGCGGTCACCCCTGTGGATGAGGAGAGCTCCGATGGGGAGCCGGATCAGGAGGCTGTGCAGAGGTAACTCCCGCTCCGTTAACGTTTGCCCTTTCTGCCTCCAAGAGGCTCACTCACCCTGTGGGGGTTCTGCAGCTGAACCAAAAGGCAGCAACCTCATCACAGGGAACAGTGTTGATTACAGCAAAGGCTCCAACGTTTGGCTGGTTCTTGTGGGTGTCGAGTGCCGTAGGCAATTACTCCTCTGACACCACTAATGAACCTCCCCAAAATGGTTCATGAATTGAGCAGTAGGTTCTCCAGAAACTCTGAAACTGCTGAGCTCCTTTGCTTGGTGTGCCCCAGCATGTCATCCACACTAACCTGCCAGGCGGGCGCTGAGGGACTCGCCTCTCCCTGCTGAGGGACACAGGCACGAGATCTCACCTCTGGCCATGGGTGCCCATGCAGCTTTGGTATCCAGACGTGCAGCAAACATCCAACTCTGATGCCTTAAACAAAGTGAGCTTGCTGGAAACAGGGGTACCTCGAGCTTCTGATTTTAGCAGTAGGCCTTAAAATACTCTGCTCCAGTGAGGAAAGGAGTATTAGGTACCAGGCGGGGAACTTCTGTTCTCTCTGTCTGCTCCAGACACGTCCTAGGAAGCGGGTAGAAGATGCTTGTACTTCCTCACCCCATGGAAACACTAACCGTGTCCCTGCTAACATTTCTCAGTAGCTTCTGCCTAGTTGCTGCTCTGCTAACTGCCTGCTGCACTCCGTGTGGTGGCTGTGGTTACGGAGCGCTCCTGCTTTTTGCCTCGAACCGGAGAAGTGGTCTGGATCCCACCCCCCCCCCAGTTTGTGCAGGCCACCAGGGGCTGGCTGCAGGCAGAGCAACACCGGGGTGGGTGGAGGTCAGGCTCCAGGGTCTCTGCCAGCCCTTCTCCGTCCAGTGCTCCAGGCCAAGGGGGGATTTGATCGGTGGGTGTGTGCAGTGGCAGACTGTGCAGAGTGTGTGCTGAGGCTCCTTTTGCCTCCCCGAGCTTAGCAGCTCTTCTGACCTTCCTCTACACCCGAAAGGACTCGCTTCCAGCCCTACCTGGCACAACGAGGGCCCTTGGAGTTGATGCAGAGCACACCCCGTGTTCTCTGCGTCACCTTACACTCCAGTAGTACCAGCTGTAATTCGGGGGCCCTCGTAGCCACTGAGAACACGTGGGGTGGCAGACAGGCTTTCTGACTGCGAGTCACATACATCTGATTCTCGCCGAGGGGCTGCCCGGACATCTCACCCAGGCAGGTTTCCACCTCTCCTGTTCTGAAACTTGTAAAAGCATTAGCTCAGCCAGAACCATTTGAAGCCCCCTCCCCTCCCGTGCAGGATTTTGCAGGTTTCCAAGCAGCGAAAGGTTCAGATGCCACGGGAAGGCAAGTCTTGGACCCACAGGTGGCCTCGCTGCTCTTGGCAGCGCTGCTCTTAGTCCTTTTCGTACCACATGTCCTTCTTCCAGCAGATGGCTCAGAAAAAGCCCCATCCAGGTTGTGTGTTAACTTGCTCTCCACCCCCTCGTGTTGCAACATGTCAGTAGTCATCAGAGGAGAAGGGTAAATAGCGTTAACATCGGGGACAGATGCAAATATTTAGCTTTTCAGAACACTGCTCCAGCACTCTGCGTGCAGCCACCGGGGAGCAGGTTTTGCCCTTCTCAATCTGACCTTGAAAACAGAGCCCTGTCTTTGCTCTGCTCCGGGGAACAGTCCCATCTCCTTCAAGCTTTGGGAGACTTTCTTCCACCCCAGACGCTGTTACAGCTCATGATTGGATTGTTCCCTGGAGGTCTGAAATGAAATGATCTTAGCAAACCGCAACTGTAAAGCTCTTTGTGAAACTTTCCCCGTCTGCATCAAATGTTTCTTAAACAGCTAATGGCCCCGACTTTGGCAGGTTCCCACAACGCTGAGCGCTCTTCCTTCTCTTAACTCGCTGTCTTCTGCTTAAGTGGCTTCCGTAGCTCGCAAAGAGAGGCTGGGTTTGGAGGAGGCAACATCTTTCTTGCTTGCTGCTCTTCTCTGCAGGGGAAAAGAGCGGAGGTGAGAATTCCCTGTTAGTATCCCTGGTGTCACCAGCCAAGTGATCTTTGTCACCGTTACCACAGCTGCCTCGTTGCTGCTGGTTCACAAGAATAGGAAGAGTTGGGTTCATCAGTGGGCATTGATCCCACCCGGCCTTGAGGGCCTGGGTAAAGTGCTGAACCCCCGCGCTCCACACACGCCGGGGCAGCTGGGGTAGGTGCCACGTTCAGTGTCTCTCTGGCCCCATGCCCCCCAGCCGCCCCAGGCATCGCTGCAGCCAGGGACTAGCAGTTCAGGGCAGTGGCTCTCAGCTCTGGGTGGCTCTTCAGCACTTCCCTGCCAAAGCGGGGGCTCCCGGTTTCGCCCGGTGCACTCCCCCAGTCTTGAGAGGGTTTGCAGAAGAGCTGCAGGTCTCTTAGAGCCAGCACAGAGGGTGCTCCACTCTAAGCTGCTCCCCCCGGCCCCCGTGTACCAGAAAGCCCAGCCTTGGAGCTGGTGGCTCTGCCCCCGGGGGAAGGGACCTGCTGGGTTTCCCTCCCTGGTTTTGTCCTGCGCATCCCAGGCGATGCCCGACTCCCTGCAGCGCAGCAGGGACTAGATGGCGCAGTCGGGCTGGGGACCAGCCCTTGCTCAGCCCAGCGCCCTTCCTCAGAGCTCCTCCCGAGGCTCTACCCACCCCGAATCTCTGCTGGGGTGGCCCTCGGGCACCCTTCCCCTGCCGTGAGAAGCCGCCCACCGCGCAGGTTTAGAGCCGGGGTGGCCCAGGGTAGGTCTGAAGCTCAAATATCGCTCCATGAGGCTGGAGCCAAGCTCTGCCCCCCACCCCTCCTCTGGCCAGCTCTTGCCAGGATTATCCGTGACTCCTCTCTTGGCTCGGCAGGGCTTTGGGAGGGGGAGGCAGACCTGCTGGAGTGGAGCACAGTGGATGCAGGCTTGAGGACAGGTAGTCACCCGGGTATTCCCAAAGGGATATCCCGTCATTCCCCTTGAGATGAAACCTGGCTTTCCTGCTGGGAAGAGCAAACAGCTGCTCTCACCTTCCGAGGCTGGTGGTAGCACGCGAGCAGGTGACACTACACTTGTCCCCAAAGCCCTGAGTGATGTGACAGGCAGGGGCAGCGTGTCCGTGGTGTGCTTCTCCCCGGCTGGTTCCGAGCTCTGCAGTGAGCATCCTTCCTTCCTTCCTTCCTTCCTTCCTTCCTTCCTTCCTTCCTTCCTTCCTTCCTTCCCGTTTGTGCCGGATTATCTAACGCTCCCCGTTTTCGGAGTGCTCCCATCAGTCTCTTATAAAATGTGCTCCTGCTTGTTGCAGATACTTGGCAAATAGGTCAAAAAGGCACACTCTGGCAATGACCAACCCTACAGCTGAAATCCCTCCAGACTTGCAGAGGCAGCTAGGACAGCAGTCCTTCCGACCCCGGGCTTGGGCTCCACACCTGGTCCCCGATCAGCACCGGTGAGTAATGGCACCGGCCGTTCGGGCAGCTTTGCGCCAGGAAACCTGCTGAGATGTCGTCTGGAACGGAGCACTGAGGACATCCCGCTTGGCAGGAGGGGTGAGGAGGAGGAAGGAGTGTGAAGGGCAGACCCGCAGGGTCTGGCCATGTTGGGGACACGAGTTCCACGCTGGCACAGGCTCCCTGCCTGAAGTACAGAGCACACGGGCAGGAATCGGCTGGCTCATCCCCTCCAGCCCTGTCTTTGTGGCCAGAGGGGATTTGCCAGAGTGGCCACTGTCACATGAGGGTTGGGAACAAGCTTTTCACTTCAGAGGAAAGCTTTTCTCTGCTTAAGGGTAGGTGTCAAGGAGCAGAGAGCAGATTTTCTACAGGACGTTTCTGAGGCAGATGCACCAAGAGTCATCTACACCAGAGCTTAAAAACCTCACTGTTCTGCACCAGAGTTGTGTGTTTTGGCTGCAAAGTCTCTTTGCAAAGCTCCTCGAGACTCGTTTGATTTCTGATCCAAACCCCTGATGGAAATGGTGTGGGGAGAGGACACTGTGGCGGGAAGAGAATCACAGAAGGAGGGAGCCCAGGCAGATTTGATCGAAACCCCCTCAAAACGTGTGGCTGGGGCGCTCCTGAGGGAGAGAGGTGTTCATGTGGCACGGAGTCCTCAGCCCAGCGGCCAAACTGGAGCCACTAATGCCAGAGAGGGAGCTTAAAACCCGTGCTCTGACCCTCCGGGAGCGCGAACCAGCTGCTCCCTGCTGAGTTGGTGCCTGTTGGTCCCGGCTGGGCCGGTGCCGGGGCTCAGGCTGACGAGCTTGACAAAGCGCCTTTTATTGTCGCCAGAGACCTGCTGAGCTGAGCACTGATGTAATCAGCAGAGGCAGGTGAACTCTGAGCAGACCGAGGCAGTGCTAGTGCCACGCTGGAACTCCGGAAAAGCCAGATAAGCCCCTCTCTACCCTGACGTTACCCCCACCCTCTCGGAGGTGCTGGGAGGAGTGGGAGGAGAGAGGTTTGTAGGGTCACAGGGAAGCTGGGTAGGAAGAAGAGCTCAGTTTGCAGGAGAGCCCGAGTGTGCAGGGTCCTGCTCTGAGGATCACCTCGGGCTGGAGAGGTGTAAGCCGGCTGACTCACACCGCAGGAATCCATTCCTTACGAGACTGTTAAACGCACTCACCCTGTAAATATGCTGCTGTCACCTCTGCCTCTTGGCTCCCGAGTCCTCAGGCTGGTTTGTTGCATCACGAGCAGGGTGGTATCTGCTGGTTCCACCCTCGCTGTCGTGACGCGCTCTGAGCCTGGCGTTCTCCCTGCGAGAGCGGGCTGTGGCCTGCACAGATTTCCCCGTGTGGTGTCCCAGGCTCACACGGCACAGAAAGCACCAGCAGTCTTGTCATCACAGAAACAGCCCTCAGCTCCTGAAGGGCAGGTGGATTTTATTTTAGCACTTAACATACTTTAAGCCGTCTCCTCACGTAGCACCGGGTTTTGGTCCCGATAGCTCGGTATGAGAAAGGGGAATTGAGGGAGAGCAGTTGTAGGAGGCGGGGCAGTTGTTCTGCCCTGGCCCACAGGGGTTTGGGAACCTCAGCAGAATTTTATCTGTGGCTTCTGCTTCCCATCAGCGCAGCAGGAGAGCAGATGGGTCAGGATAAGGTGGGGGCAGAGCTGTGTCCTTGGCAGAAAGCTGTCTGGAACCTATAGAAACTGAAGCACATCCTGCTGCAGCAGAGCACGTGACGAGAGCTGAACCGGGGCGCTGGACACGGGCCAGTATCAGTCACCTCCTGATAAGGGGGAGCCTCTCGCTTCCCGGTAAAGAGCCGGGTTCAGAGTAGCCAGGGCTGTAACTTGCCTGAGCAGGGTGGTTCAGGAGCCCAGCAGTAGCCCTGGGTTGTCAGAGGTGCTGTGAAGGCCACGAGTGAGGTCTCAGTGACTGTGCAGAAGCTGTGGGAGCGGGCAGAGGGAGCTGGTTGTGCTCGCTGTAGGGCACAGTGAGCGGGGTATGAAGGCTGGCTCTGCTACCGGTGACAGGTCACAGCTAATGGCAGGGCAGGAGCTCGGTGCTGGACTTGGATAATGGGGAGCCCCAACTCTGGGAGAAAACAGCTCCTGAAAAAAAATTTGGCTCCCTCTGATGGTGAAGAAGAGACCTCATTGTGAAGGGAAAGCGCTCGAAGCACCATGGGCACAGTTGCCTCGATACTGGCTGTGGCTGCTCCCAGTGCCCAGCGTCCAGGCAACTGGGAGACTCTGCGTGTGAAGCGACAGCTTGGTTAATCCCTTACATTTCCCCGACTGTGCAGAGTCCTGTTCCTGCCCTCCTTGTTTTCTTTTTTTCCATTGAGAGCATCTCTGAGCCTGGGTGCAGCCCCTCTTCCTCCTCCAAGGCTGCAGGACCCGTCAGGCTCCTGTCTCGGTGCGCCCCCCCGCTGTTTTCCCTGTTTTCCTTAGGCAGCAGATGTAGTCGAGGGCCCTGGGGGGCTGGAAGGCTCAGGAAGTGGCTACTGAAGAGGTGGAGGTCAGACTTTTAGGGTGCTAAATGGTTCCTGTAAACCTTTCCCACTGGAGGGATAGCTGAGGTTATGGATGGACAAGGAGTTGCTGCCCATCTGGAGTCTGGTTTGGGGCCCAGTTGTCTCCAGCCTTAAAACATGTGGATCTGCTCAGGCACTGGGGACACTCAGTAATCCCCTGTCCTCTTTGTGGTGGCGATGGCACTTTATTTCTTGACCTCAACCACGGTTCATTCTGGGCGAGCAGGCAGGTAGGACTTAGCATGGCTGGTGTGAGCGAAACGTCTCTGTGCCAGAGTCTGGTTTTCTGCTCCTCACTAACCCGCTGTCCCCTCTCTTCAGTTCTATTTACAAGGACTCAAACACGCTGCACCTCCCCACCGAGCGCTTCTCCCCGGTCCGGCGCTTCTCTGACGGTGCTGCCAGCATCCAGGCTTTCAAAGCCCACCTGGAGAAGATGGGCAATAACAGCAGCATCAAACAGCTTCAGCAGGTAACAGAGCGGGGTGGGGGGGCCTCAAAAGAGCCTCTGCGGGGGCTTTTTGTTGTCTCGGCCTTTGCTGCCTCGGGAAGCAGAAGGTGAAATCCTTACAGCTACTGGCTGAGGTCACACAGTGGGGTTTTCCAGCTGAGGAGCTGTGCACGTCTGCAACCACCCTGCAGTGTCCCCCTCACACCTCTGCTGTTCACCCACAGGCTGGGAACCCTGGGGGGCTTCCGCCTCCCTTTTTCTGGGGGGGTGCACCCCGTGCTGTGCCCTCACGTGCCCCACAGCGCTGTGGGGCTGCGGCTGCTGCTCTCCCCTGTTTCCTGTGGCAGCCGAGTTTTGGGGCTGATCCAGAATGTCCCGGGAAAGGGGCAGCTGGTGCCGCCAGGCTTTGGAGTGTATCGTGCTCCATTCCCCTGGGCTTCTCAGTGGCTGCAGCGGGATTTGGCACTGGGACACATGGTGGAAATGGGGAGATGCTCTTTTCACCTTGAAGGCTTCATTGCTGCGTCTTTGTGGTCACCCTGCTAGGGGACCGCAATGGGACCAACTTGGTGTCACGTGCCCCCGTTTGTGTTCCCTTGCCTAAGGCTTGAGCCCGGTTATTGCACACCCAGTTCTGCCAAATGGAATGGTTTGGGTGTTATTTTGCAGATGGGTAGGCTGCAGAGAGTGCCTTTTTGCGGTGCCAGGCAGGGAAAGGTCACTGAGAGGGTGTGTGGGATTGGTTGCAGGAGTGTGAGCAGCTCCAGAAGATGTACGGGGGGCACATGGACGAGAGGACGCTGGAGAAGACGCAGCAGCAGCACATGCTGTACCAGCAGGAGCAGCACCATCAGATTCTTCATCAGCAGATTCAGGTACTGGGGCCTGAGCCAGACCTTCTGAAGCCTCAGCTGTTTTCCTGCGCTGCTGGGGTTGAGGAGGGGGGATTGCTGTCAGGAGAAGGGGCTTCAGCAGTGACTGTAGCCAGAGCTGCAGTCAGGGGCCGAGGAGGTGGTGAATCTGGATACGTCCTACTTGACCCGTCAGTGTTTCTAAACTGACTGGCTGAGGCGTTACTGACGGCAAACACTTCTTGTTTTCTGGTGCCTGGTGCAGGATTGTATCCGGCCACCCCAGCCATCTCCACCCTTGCAAGCTCCGTGTGAAAACCAGCCAGCTCTGCTCACTCACCAGCTTCAGAGGTAAAGAAATGGCTTTAGTAAAGCTCTGGGGAACGGGGTTTACTCTTACTCAAGCCCAGGGATGAGCTAATGCACTTCAGAGGCCACGGCTGGGTTGGAAGCGTGTGAAGGTAGAACGGCAGAGCCGGTTCCCAGGAGATTGTGCCGCCTCCTTTTAGCTGGATTCTGTGTGAAGGACTTTGAGAAGCAGAGAGACATAATTCAAAGGCCCAAACCTGCTTTGAAGAGGCGATTGGCAGTTCTGCCTTTTGACCAGCCTGAAAATGCGTTACCTTCAGCAGCCGGTTTCTCTCGTGCCTCCTGCTGGAACATCTCACACCTTTTTGGGCTTTGGGTTAAGGACCATCCTTGGCTTCAGCCCCCTGACTTGTAGATGGGGCAGGCTCAATGATGGGAGAGGAGAAAGGAAGGTTTCTCGGCAGCCACCGTGAGTCAGGAGGCGAGGCTGCCCTGTCCTTGTCCCCAGGTTTGTGTTGTAGCCAGCGGGCTACTGCCTGTGTGACTTGGGCGAGTCAGGTGGCTCTGAGAAGGGACACCAAGCTGTAAGGAGCTTGGGATCCCAAACAAACCTTCGTGCTGTTTATGTAAAACACGAGAAACACAGCCTTTGGTGTCAGCCTTTGCAGTCAAGAAGGCACCTTAACAAGAGCAGGAATGACGGAAAGGTGCTTGTCTCCCCACACAGGTTACGGATCCAGCCATCCAGCCCACCCCCGAACCACCCTAATAACCACCTCTTCAGGCAACCAAACAGCAGCCCCCCTCCCGTGAGCAGCAGCGTGCTCCAGCCCCACGGTAAGCACTGGCAGCCACTGGGCCATCCTCGGCAGAACAGTGTGGTCTGAGCAAACCCTTGGGAAAACATCCTGGGAGGGTGCTGGGGGGGCTCTGCTCTCCACTGTGACCCTGTGGCCTGGGCCATGCAGTTTTGCTGCTGATGGAGAAGGTTCCCCATCTGTCAGCAAGGGCTAGTGCCATGGAGAGCTTGTGAGGAGCTGGGATGTGCTGACGGGTTTCTCCTCATGAGATCCTTCCTGATGGCTGCTGGGGGTGGGGAGGAAGGGCTGATATTCTCAGCTTTATGCAAATCACCAGCAACTTTTCGTTTTCCTTCTGTGCAAGGGCTCTAGCTCTGACCTTTGCACGCAGGGCGATGGGGTGCTTGGGAATATCGCTCCTCTTGCCACCCATAGACACCTACTGGGACTCCCAGTATGGCCCAGGAGAGCAGCATCTCTCTCCCCGAGCTTTGCCACAGGCTGGCCAGATGCTGAGGGTCTGTGTTCCTCGTAGGTGCCACCTCCCAGTCCCAGTTCCAAGGGATGCCGTCCCACAGCACCATCTTCCCGCAGTCCGGTAACTGTTCCCCTCCCCCGACCATGGGGCTGACGTGCCTGGGCCTGCAGCAGCAGTCACAGCCTCAGCAGGTCACCATCCAAGTGCAGGAGCCCGGCGACATGGTGGGCAACAACCTCCTGCAAGGGCCCTCGGTGGGCGGGCAGGGCATGTCCTCCCACGGGCGGGCCATGCCCCTCAGCCCCGGCGCCAACCAGATCCAGATGCAGCACCGTGCCAGCCTGATGGCCTCCCTCACCTACGGCCACAGGCAGCTCTCCAAGCAGCTCAGCGCCGACAGCGCCGAGTCCCACAGGTAAGGCTGCCTGCGTCCCGCTTCCCCCACCCGGGGATAGGGAGGAGGAACTGGGGACAGGCGTCTCAGGCCCAGACGTGGTTTCCTCGCTAGCCCAGGGCTCTGGGAGTCTGTAGGGCCGCTGTATCATGGGGCTTGGGGAGCATCTCCTGCCCGGCAGCAGCTCTGCCTGCCCCCTGACCGGAGATGGCAGCCCAAACTCCAGCTGAACTGGAGCTGCTGCGGGGCGCTCACTGGTTCTTCTCTGCTCCTTCCCAGCCTGAACGTGAGCAGGTACCCCCCCGGCAACTACGACCAGGTGCACTTACACCCCCACCTGTTCCCGGAGCAGCCTCGCGTTTCCCCCAGCAACTACAGCCCGTCGGGAGGAGTTGGGTTTCCTCCAGCTCAGCAAGCTCTGAAAGTCCCCCAGCTCGACCAGTATCCCAGTTTCCCTCAGAATGCACATCAGCAGCAGCAGCACTACACCGCGTCAGCACTACAGCAAGCACTGTTGTCCCCGACGCCTCCCGACTACAGCCGACACCAGCAGGTACCGCACATCCTCCAGGGACTGCTCTCTCCCCGGCACTCGCTCACGGGGCACACGGACATGCGCCTGCCCCAGGCAGAATTTGCACAGCTCATCAAACGGCGGCAGCAGCAGCAGCAGCAGCAAGAGTTCCAAGAGTTGTTGAGGCACATGAGTCAAGGGGATGCTGGGAATATGGGCGCCAGCGTGGGACAGAACCTCTCGGAGCGCCAGTCCTTGTCCTTGCCTTACCAGAGCGCTGACACCTACCACCCGCAGAGCAGCCCCCAGCACCTCTTAAAAATCAGGGCGCAAGAATGTGTCCAGCCGGTTCCCGGTCCGGTGCCGCCGCACGGATACGTACACCAGCCTGCCCTGTTCCACTCGGAGAGCATGGAGGAGGACTGCGCCTGCGAGGGGGCCAGGGACAGCTTTCCGGACAGTAAGAGTTCAAACACATTGACCAAAGGTTGCCAGGAGACCCCTCTGCTTGTAAACGCGGGAGGGCACGGGGACCCCGAGTCTTTGCTAGGAACTGCTAACCCCGCACAGGAGCTGGGGACACACCAGTACAGGCATCAGCCGGCGCCCGCCTTCAGTAGGAGTAAGGCACCCAGCAGAGGTAAGGCTTCCTGCTGCTCCCGTAGCCCTACCGTGCCCCCCTGCTGGGGGACACCCCCTCTGCCCGGCACAGCGGGGCTGCCGGGACGTGCTTGGCAGTGCAGGGAGTGACCGACATTCTCTGGGGCTTCTGTGGCTGCAGTGAATTGAGGCTGAGTCTCTGTAATAAAGAGTGCTCCGGGAGAAGGGAACCCGACCGGCGGCTTCTCTGGGGGAGTTGACCTATTGCTGCAGGCAGGGGAAGAGCAGGTCCCAGAGCGCTGCCACCTTCGCAGGGATGCTCTCTGCTCTTGGCTTCTTTACTCTTGTTGGTGACAGAAGCATAGAATGGTCAGAGTTGGAAGGGACCGTAGAGATCATGCAGTTCCTGGGCAGGGACACCTCCCACCA
>VXBJ01005361.1:485582-496065 GCA_013400055.1 Nycticryphes semicollaris | reverse complement strand
GGGGAGCAAAAGCTCAAGGAGGGGGGGGGGTATCCGTGCTCGCTCCCATCCCTGTCCCCAGCACTGTCACCTCCTCTGCCATAGCAGGAACCTCCAGTGCCAGAGCTGGGCTGGGGCTGACCCGTGGTGTGGGGGACACCGGGATGGCTGCAGGGGGTTTTGCCCCCTTTGCCCCCCACCGAGGGTGCCCAAGCCCTCTCCCGCTCTGCTCACCCCCTTTCCTGCCCTTGTGCACCCCGACTTCTCCCCTGGGGCGAGGCTGAGGTCGTCCCTGCCCTTTTCCCTGCCCAGCTTGGCCACAAAGAGCCCTGGCCTGAGCCCTGGGAGCGCTGCGGAGCTCCCTGCCCCATAGGATGCTGACACAGATGCATCCTCCCCATCCCTCTGAGCACCGGGGAACGGATCAAACCCCTCTCCTCTTCTAAAGCCGGGAGTTGGGGGGAAGGTGTGAGGCTGGGAAGGGGCCTGCAAGGAAGGGAGCTGGGCCCCCACTGAGACAGCCCGGCCGTGGGGCTGCAGGGAGCCAGGGCTGGGCTGAGGCGGGGGGCACTGAGCATCAAAGCCAAGTTGGATTGGGCTTTGAGCACCCTGTTCTGGTGGGAGGTGTCCCTGCCTGGGGCTTGAGGGTCCCTCCTGACCCAAGCCCTTCTGTGATTCCGTGATTGCTCCTCTGCTGCCGCCGGCACCTTCCCCTGGCGTTACCCAGCCCCTCTTGCCGCATCTGTGCCCCCTTTCTCCCCTCTCCCCAGCCCTGTCTGCTTGGTTCCTTTGGTCCCCAGGCTGGCAGCCCCTTGGTCTGGCTGCAGAGTGGCTTTGGGGTGAATGGGGGGCTTCGGGGTGGCTGTGACGGGGTGCCGTGACCGTGGCCAGGCTGGGGGCTGTGCCCAGGCCAGTGGCTGCTCCAGGCTGAGCTTTTCCTTTGGTTTTGCACCGGGAAAAGGGGGTGATGTGAGGAGTGTGGGTCCCCATCCTCCTAGGGAAGGCCGGGGCAGAGCCCCACAGCGATGGCGAGCGGAGGGGTCCGGGTACAACAGGCCAAATCCCTGCGGGTATAAGCCCTGTCCCCGGGCTACCGGCCAATCCCCGGGGGCTGCCGAGGGGCCCCGTCGGCCAGCAGGAATCTGGGTCAGCAGGAGCGTAAACAGGCTCCTTGGCCGGCCAGCGGCGTCCCGCCGGGAGCTCCTGTTTGCTCGCCGCCCTTGCCAAGCCGGCGCTCCTCGGGGCTGGCTCGCACAAGGCGATCCTTGAACTCTCCGCGCCACATCGCCGGGGAGCGATCGCCCCGGCTGACAGCGCTGGCTTATCTCCGGCGGGAACTGCCCCCTCCTGCATAAATACCGGCGGCCGGGAAGCCGCTGGCTCAGACGGGACGACCGGCAGCACAACAGCGGCAAGGAGAGAGCTGGTAAGAGCCCGAGCTGCTCCAGGGGCTCCCGAGCCCCCGCGATGCCACAGTCTCCGAAGCTTTGCTGGCGGGGACTCCCGGTGCCGGGGCTCGGTTCTCAGCAGGGCCAGCTTTGCCGGGGGCTTCTCTCACCCAACTCTCTTGCTTTGCCCCCAGATTCAGCGCCGAGATGAGAGCCGTGGTGGTGGCCCTCGCCCTGCTCTGCCTGACAGGTAGGTCCGGATGGGGATGGGGACAGGGACGGGGAGGAGGTGGCACTGGCTGCAAACCCCAGGGGGACAGAGCAGGATGGGGCAGCCCAGCCCGAGGCGAGCACTGATGGAAGCTCCTGGCTTCCAACACACCTGGAAAGCCTGGCTGCAGCCAGACGGCTTCGCTGGTCCCCTCTTCGGTTCTGGTAGCCACGGCTTGGGCTGTCCCCATTGCCATCCTGCCGGGCTCTGTGTCCTGAGCCGGGCTCCTCTCCCCACAGGCACCCAGGCCCGTTACTTCTGGCAGCACGATGAACCCCAGGCACCCCTGGACCGCCTCAAGGACATGGTGGAAGTGTACCTGGAGACGGTGAAGGCCAGTGGCAAGGATGCCATTGCCCAGTTCGAGTCCTCTGCTGTGGGCAAACAACTAGAGTAAGCGTGGGGGGAGTGTGACGGGGGGCGGCAGGGGAGTCCCTGGGGAGCCCTGCGTGACCTCCCTCTGCTCCCCACAGCCTGAAACTGGCTGACAACCTGGACACGCTGGGCGCCGCCGCCGCCAAGCTGCGGGAGGACATGGCCCCTTACTACAAGGAGGTGAGGGAGATGTGGCTGAAGGACACTGAAGCCCTGCGCCAGGAGCTCAGCAAGGACCTGGAGGAGGTGAAGCAGAAGATCCGTCCCTTCCTGGACCAGTTCTCTGCCAAGTGGACGGAGGAGCTGGAGCAGTACCGCCAGCGCCTGGCTCCCGTGGCCCAGGAGCTGAAGGAGCTCACCAAGCAGAAGGTGGAGCTGATGCAGGAGAGGCTGACCCCCGTGGCCGAGGAGGCGCGGGACCGTCTGCGCGGGCACGTTGAGGAGCTGCGCAAGAACCTGGCCCCCTACAGCGACGAGCTGCGGCAGAAGCTGAGCCAGAAGCTGGAGGAGATCCGGGAGAAGGGCATCCCCCAGGCTGCCGAGTACCAGGCCAAGGTGGTGGAGCAGCTCAGCAACCTGCGTGAGAAGGTGACACCCCTCCTGCAGGACTTCAAGGAGCGCCTCACCCCCTACGCCGAGAACCTCAAGACCCGCTTCATCACCCTCCTGGACGACCTCCAGAAAAGCGTGGCCTGAGCTGCCGGCCGGCGCGGCCAGGGACTGACCCCGGCCACGCTCCCTGCCCCTGCCCGGGCTGCTTTGCCCCCGGTGGGGGCTCCGGGGACGGGCTGCAGGAGCCCCTGGCCAGGCCAGCCCCGGGGTGTCCTCCCTGGGGACCCTCTTCCTCCCCTCCCGCCACCTCCCCTCCCCGAACCGGCGTCGGTCTCCGCTTTGCCTTCCTTTTGTCAAATAAACGTGACTTAAGTTATTGGAGCCCGCTCAGTCTTTGCAGTGGATGCTGGAGGTGGGGGGCAAGGGGTGCAGCGGGCAGGGGGTGCCGGGGGGCACTCCAGGGGTGACAGGGAGGTGGCAGGGTGGGTGCCCCACACCCTCCCCACCGCTGAGCTGCAGCAGGGCTTGGTGCCACACAGCTCTCCAGGGGCTGGGTGTGCAGAAGCTGGATTTCGCCCCCTGGACATGTACATGTGGGGCCGTGGCCCATGGCTGGGAGCCCTGGCACCCTGGCACGGCCACTGGCAGCCCCAGTGTGGGGGTCCCTCCCAGCCCTTCCTCACCCTGCACTACTCCTTGCTGCCCCCCCCACCCAGTGATGCCACCACAGCCGTCTGCTTCAGCGCCCCTTTATTGCAAGAACCGTGACAGTGAGTGGGGAGCTGGGGGAGGGGACACCCCCAACCCAACCAGCCCCCCCAGCCAGCCCCCAGTGGGGCTACATGGCTGGCGCCTGCTTCCAAATCTCCTCCACCTTCTCCTTCAGCCAGACCATCCGCTGCTTCGCCAGGTCGGCGTTCTCCGCCAGCCATCGCCTGCGAAAGGCAAAGGAGGGGCTCAGCACGGGCACCCCTGTGGGAAGCAGGGCAGTGGGCTAGTGGGAGGGGCAGAGGGGGCAACCTGGTCAGCTGAGCCGCCTCTGACTCCTGCACCATGCTGAGGGCACTCTTGGCCATGGCTGTGGCTTTCTGGGCATACACCTGCACCTTCCTCACCAGCGTCTCTGGCTCCCTCGGCGTGTCAGCCCCTGCGAGCACAAGCCCCATGGGAGCCGGGGGGACAGGGCCAGGGGCTGTGACCCCCCTCCCTGTGCCTGAGCCCCGTCCCCCTGAGCCCTGTCCCCCTCGTCCCACACCAGCCCTTACTTGCTCCAGCTGCCAGGACGGCTGTGCAGACGAGCGCCAGCAGGAGTGATGCCTTCATGGCTGGGGAGAGAGCAGAGCGCGTGGTGTGGGGGGCAGGTGGGGGGTGCCACATGCCCCTGAGGGTCCCGGCCCCCACCCCATCCCCTTCCCTTGCCAGTGGCTTCCCCACTCACCTGCGGCGGGCTCTGCTGGGCGGGGGCAGCCCAGGGCTCCCACTTTATACCCTCCCCACCGCCGCTGCGGGGGGGGGTTCGTGCAAAGGTCAGGGGCGGTGGGGGCTGCCGGGGAGGGGGCCCGGCTGCAGAGAGCGGTCCCACTGCCAGGTTTGCTACAGAGGGGCCTGTCCCCGGCTGGGAGTTGGGAAATCCTCCAGGAACCCAGGCTGCTGGGAGCTCTGCATGTGTCTGCATGTGAGAACATGTGTGTGCATGCGTGTGCATGCATGTCCATGCTGGTGTATGTGCAGCCAGCCCAGTGCCCATGGGGCTGGCATGGGCACACACAGCACAAGGGTGACATCCAGCGGCACTGACACTGGGCAGGATGCCACCGGGCTGGCAGTGCCACCCGGGAGGTGCAGGCGGGTGATGAATTCCCAGGTCCAGCCCTGGGGCAGCACGAGGGCTCTTTGGACCTTGGCATCGCTGTCACCCATCCCATCCCTGCCCGCCGTGTCCTTCGCCCCAGGTGACACATCAGCGCTCATCTGCAGCCCAGAGTGGGTCCACCAGGGCGTGGGTGGCCTGGGCCCAGGGGCTGCATCCCCAGGGTGATCCCCAGAGCCCAATGCCTGCAGATCCCAGCTCCAGTCAAGGGGACACCAGCACCTCCTGGGTACAACATCCTGAGATTTGGGGTCCTGGTCATTCTGTGGGGCTGAGCTTCCTCCGGGAGCCCGTGCTGGAGGGAGCGATGCTGTCCTGCACATATGCAGTGTCATGTGTCCCCCTGTATCCATCACAGCATCCCCACAAACCCACGTCCTGCTGCACCACACATTCCGGGTACCACATGGCCAGCACTGCTGGGGGCCATGGCAGCATCCCATGGAGCTGATAGAATCACAGAATCATTCAGGTTGGACAAGACCCTGGGGATCATTGAGTCCAGTCACCAGCCCCACTCTACAAAGTTCTCCCCTACCCCATGTCCCCCAACACCACATCTCAACCACTCTGAAACGCAGTCAGGGATGGGGACTCAACCCCCTCCCTGGACAGCCCATTCCAGGGTCTGACCACTCTTGCTGGGAAAGATTCTTTCCTGATGTCCAGCCTAAACCTACCCTGGTGCAGCTTGAAGCCGTTCCCTCTCCTTCTATCGCTAATCACCTGTGAGAAGAGACCAGCACCAACCTCTCCACAACGTCCTCTCAAGTAGTAGAGAACAGTGAGGTCTCCCCTCAGCCTCCTCTTCCTCAAACTGAACAGTCCCAGCTCCTTCATAAGATTAATTCTCCAGGCCCTTCCCCAGCTCCGTTGCCCTCCTCTGCCCTCGCTCCAGCCCCTCCAGATCTCTCTGGTGTTGAGGTGCCCAGAACTGGACACTGTATGGAGTGTCCAGCCAGGGGCTGTCCCCGTGGTGCATGGTCCCCTCTGCCCAAGGGTCCTTGCCCCCAGGAGGGGCTCAGCCCCCTGCGGACCCCGATCCCCTCTCTGCCCTGTCCCCTGTCACCCTGCCGAGAGCTGGCGGGGCTGTGGGTGATGTCAGGGCCTCGCAAGCGTCAGCCACTTCCACGTTGCCACCTTGCTAAAGTCCAAGCCCGCAGCCTGTGTCACAGGTCTGCGTGGAAGCCACCGAGGGCGCTGGGGCTGCATAAATAGCAGCCGGGAGCTCCTCGGGAACAGCAGGGACCCACAGCCGGCAGCAGCAGAGGTGAGGGGCTGCGTGCTGGGGTGGGAGAGCTGGGGGCTGCATCGCCAGCAGTGGGGGGAGGCTGGGGGCTGCTGGTCCCCAGAGCTCCCTTCACCTCCGCTTTGTGCTCCCGCAGGCATCTCCCAGCGCTCAGGATGTCACCGAAGGCAGCCAGCCTTGTCCTGGTGCTCCTGGCCATCGCAGGTGAGACTGCGTGCAGGTCCCTGCTGCCAGGAGGGTGGTCCGGCCCCAGGGCAGGGATGGGGACCTGTTTTCCCCTCGGGGGGAGCTGCTGCTGAGCGGGATTGTGCCAGCCCTGACCCCGGCATCCTCTTGCAGGGACACGGGCTGATGTCAACCCAGACGATGTGGCCAGCGTGCTCTGGAAGTACTTCACCGAGCTGGGCAGCAATGCCAAGGAGACGGTGGACCAGCTGCAGCAGGCCGAGCTCACCAAGCAGCTCAAGTGAGCAGAGACCCCAGGGAACCGGGGTGGGGGACACGGTGGTGGCCGGGATTGTGCCGGGCAGGGGAAGGGGGCTGCGGGCACACTGGGGTGCTGACGGCGCCGTCCCCTCCTTTCCCCAGCACCCTGCTGGAGAGCAACTTGAAGAGTGTCAACTCCTACGCCGAGGACCTGCAGCGGCGGCTGGTGCCCTTCGCCACGGAGCTGCAGGCACGGCTGGAGCAGGACTCGCAGCGGCTGAAGGAGCAGATCCGGCGGGAGCTGGCGGAGCTGCAGGCCAAGCTGGCCCCCTACGCTGACGAGGTCCACCAGCAGATCGGCACCAACATCCGCCAGCTGCAGGCCAAGATGAGCCCCTACGCCGAGGAGCTGCGCTCCCAGGTGGACCGCGGGGCCGGGGAGCTGCGGCGGGCGCTGGAGCCCTACGCCACCGAGCTGCGGGACCGGCTGCAGGACAACGCCGAGAGCATCCAGGCCTCCCTCAGCCCCTACGCCGACCGGCTGCAGCAGCAGATTGATGGCGGGGTGGAAAGCCTGAAGGAGCGGCTGGCCCCCATGGCCGACGAGCTGAAGGCACAGGTCGGGCAGAGCGTGGAGGAGCTGCGCCGGGGGCTCAGCCCCTACGCCCAGGAGGTGCAGGACGGCCTGAACCGGCAGCTGGAGAGTCTGACGGCGCAGATGGAGCGGGCGGCGGAGGAGCTGCGTGCCCGCCTGGCCGCCAGCTCGGAGGAGCTGCGTGCCCAGCTCAGCCCACTGGCCCAGGAGCTGCGGCAGGTAGCCAGCAGCGATGCCGAGAGCCTGCGGCAGCGGCTGGCCCCGCTGGCCCAGCAGCTGGAGGAGCGCGTGGGGCAGACGGTGGAGGCTTTCCGGCAGCAGGCAGCCCCCTTCGGCGAGACCTTCGGGCAGCAGCTGGTGGAGCGGCTGCAGGAGATGCGGGGGAAGCTGGACTCGGGCGCTGCTGGCGTGGAGGACCACCTGGAGCTCCTGGAGAAGGAGGTGCGGGAGAAGGTGGCCGCCTTCCTCAGCACCACCCAGCCACTGGCAAACTGAGCACCCCTTCCCCAACCCCCAGTGCCAGGGGGAGGGAACGTGGGGTGACCGTCCACCCCCCCCAAACTGTGACCTTTCATGGCCGCTACCCGCGGCACAAATAAACTGGCCCCTTGTGATGCACGTGCTGGTCTGTGTCCCTCCTTCTCCACACCATCCCTGCCCGGGGATGGGCAACCTGGGGCGCATGGTCCAAGGGCAGAGCATTGCCCCCACACTCGGGTCCCAGGGCTCCTGAGGAGAGGGGGCAGTGGTGGGGCCAGGGGGGTGGGGGTCTCTGTCCCCAGCTCCAGGCTGATGGACCTGCTCAGGGGCCGGAGGTGGGGGCAGCCAGGTGAGACCATCCACCGGCGTGGGGTCAGGGCCCAGGATGGCACCGCACCAGGCTGCCACAGCAACTCGGTGGCATCCAGGTGGCTCCAAAGGGGCCAGAGCCCTGGCAGATGGCTGAGCATCCCCACTGCAGTGGGGCCAGATGCTGCTATGGGGCACAGGGCCCTGCAGGCTGCTTTAGGTGGGTGATGGACACCTTGTCCCCCCACTCCATGGCCATGTGGGGACCGTGCCCAGAAGCAGCACAGCTGGGACTGGTGGGGAGAGGGACCTTGCCCCCAGGAGCTTCCCAACTCCCATGAAAGGAGGGATTTCCCTCAAGGGCTGCAGCTGCAGGAGCCCGGGGGAGTGGGAATGTGGCCAGGGTTCCTCAGGGCAGCCCCACACGGGCAAGAGAGCAGAGTGGACTTTGGTGCCAGGAGAGCATTGGCGACAGCTCGGAGCTTCACCCCTGCGGCGCCCCGGACTTTGCCCCTGGACCCCAGACCCCCTGGGGGGAGCCATGGCTCCTGGCGGGTCCCTGTTTGCCGAGTTGCTGCAGAGCAAACATTGCAGCGCCCTCCCGGTTTAAAAGCCTGGCGTCAGCAGCCCCCGCTCCGCACCGGGATGAGGCCCGGGCAGAAAACGCTGCCCCTTTTCTTCTTTTCCTCAGGGGAAAACCAACTCGTGAGGGAAATACACCCAACCAGGGTGGGGTTGGGTGCCCCGGTGGGAAGCGGGGCTCTGCAGCTGGCAGCCCCCGTGGAAGGTGCTCTCTCTTGCCCGGGCGGCAGCCGTGGGCACCCTGCTCATTTCACCCTTCCCTGGCACGGCCGGAGCCGGACGCATCCTCCTGCACCCACCCTGGCCCCAGCCCAGGGCTCTGGGCTCTCTTTGCCCCTCCAGTTTGGACTATGAGCCCCTGCGACGGGAGCTGACAGCTCGTGTCCCCTTCCTGCTGCTCTGCACCCCCTCACCACCCTGGCAGCCCCCATCCGCCGCTTGCTCCGTGATGCCAAGGTTGGCAGCCGCCTTCTCGTCCCGAGAAACCTGCGGAGCCAGCAGCGAGGGCTCCCTTATCACTGGGAAAAGCACAGGCTGACCCAGCGGGGTGGTCTGGCTGGCGCCAGGGCCACTCTGGTGCAGGGAGATGCCCGGGGAGGGGCAGGGTGGCAGCTCTGAGGGGGTTAAAGGCTGCCCGGTGTGGGGCAGATGACCGGCCCCCACGTCACCTCTCAGGAACGTCCCTGGAGACCTCCACGTTGTGTTTACACGGTGTGAGGTCCAAAAAGCCCTACCCCTGGGGGATGTGCCCAAGCTCCTCTGCCTCCCCCTGGCCCTATATAAAGGTGGCCACGGGGCTGGGACACAGAAGGGACACAGGAAGCCATCGGGAGCTGGGGTGGCTTAACTTTGCCCACCCGGAGGTGCCAGGTGGCACTTCACAGGCATCTTCATTGTGTTACTGGGGTCCCCAGGACCGGGGTTCTTGGTGGGGGGCGTGAAGAGCCCCTGGGGGGCTGTGTCGCCCCCCCCTGCTCTCTCTCTCCCCACAGCATGTCGGGCCAGCAGATCACACCTCTGAAGGCTGCGCTTCTCCTCACCCTCCTGGCCACCTTCCCGGGTTAGTGGCAAGTGGGGGTGCTCACTGGGAGCTAAGGGGGGAGCGGGGAGTAGAGGTGGGGGGGAGGCAGCAGCACAGCCCCCCCCCCCAACCGCTGCCCTCCTCTCTGCAGTGTCGCCGGCCGAGCTGGCACGGAGCAGCTTCTGGGAGTACCTCAGCCAGCTGACAAGTGACAAGGACAGCCCAGAGCATGGCCAGAGCAGCAAGCTAGGAAGGGACAGCACGTGAGTACACTCTGCCGGGAGGGGCTCAGTTCCCCCAGGTCCCACCAACACACACTGCCCCCCGCTTCTCTCACGGGAAAGCTCACGGGAAGGCCTCTCGGTGGCGGGGGGGGACAAGAGCTTTTATTAGGGCACAGCAGAGGTGCTGCCTGGGGCACTGAGTGACTTCGTGTGCTGTCTCCTGCAGAAACCTGAAGGAGAGGGTTCAGGATGGGGTCAGCTACGTGGGGAACTTCCTGGAGAAGCTAGGGCCCCTCAACAGAGGCCTCCAGCCCCGGCTCTACCAGGACTCGGACAGCCTGCGGAAGCTCATCCGAAAAGAGCTGGAGAGCCTGAGGGTGAAGCTGTCCCCCTACGTGGACGACGTCCACCACAAGGTGGGGAAGCACCTGGAAGACCTTCGCTACCGGCTGCAGCCCTTCACGGAGGAGCTCCTGGACCAGGTGTCCCTCAAAGCCCGGGAGCTCCGGAGGCGCCTGATGCCCAGTCGGGAGGTGACAACTCAGCTCCTGGAGGGAGCTGACGAGGTCCAGAGGTTCATGGCTCATTACGCCGATAAGATCGCCTTCCACACCGACCAGGTGAAGGACATTTTCCAGCCCTACGCGGACAGGCTGGTGACTGAGATCCACCGCAACGTGGAGGAGCTGCACCGAAACGTCGTCCCCCACACCCAGGCCAGCCCAGAGAAGCTCAACCACTACATCCAGGAGCTCTCCGCCAAGCTGACCCAGAACGCCAGGGACCTCCACCAGAAGATCCAGAGGAACCTGGAGCAGCTCAAGGTGAAGCTGAGCCTCTACCCCGGCAGCCTCCAGCAGCCGCCAGCTTCCACGGAGGAGCTGGCCCGGGAGGTGCAGCGGCGGGTAGAGGAGTTCCGCAGAGAGACCTACGTTCAGATCCAGGACTTCACCCGGGCCATCGACCAGGAGACGGAGGAGATGAGACTGAAGCTCTCGTCCTCCGCCTCCCGGCCCTCCCACCCGGGGGACTCCCAGGAGGGCCCTCCCGCCCTGGAGGACCTGCACGCCCGCCTCGACGCCCTCTGGACGGACCTGGCCCAGAGCCTGAGCGAGCGGGGCGGGGAGGGACACTGAGGGGGCGGGGGGCAGCGACGGGGGGC
>VXBJ01005361.1:465801-478635 GCA_013400055.1 Nycticryphes semicollaris | reverse complement strand
GACTCCCCAGACCCGTCACCCCCACGACGGAAGCGCCACGACTCCCCAGACGTCTCTCTAAAGGGAGTCAGTTCAACAATGGGGAAAAAGGGCTGCAAAACCACAGAGAAGTCACAGTCAGAGACAGCCCGGGGAGAGCACTCTCAGCTCAGGCACGGTGTCTCTGACAAGTCCTCGTCACGGCAGAAGCGTCAGGTGACTCCAGATCTGTCCCCTCCACGGAAGAAGAGGTACGATTCCGACCCCGATTCCTCACCGCCTCAGAGAAAGAGGACTGGGTCACCGAGTGTGAAAAAGCAGAGCAGAAAAGGTGAGTGTGTAAGATTGTTGTGTCAGTCTTGTTCTCTGCTGGCTGCCTGCTCTGCCATCGTGTTCTGGCTGGATTAGAATTAACCTCAGAGTTAGCTGGCTAAGATTGAACCATGTCCAAAAGGGAAGCAGAGTTTAAAGGCAGTCTCCAGCAGAAGGTGTTTAGAAGGAAGAGAGTTTACAGATGCTTGTCACCTGCTTGTCTTTTCCCTACAGCTCAGGACCTCTGAAGGTCTTCATTTTTCCAGGAGTTAACCTCATGCAGCACCATGTGTAGTCCTTCTGTGGAACTAATTCTGTGATTTTTAGTCAGTACATGTCTTAATTGCAGGTGCTTCTCCACCTACAAAGAAGCTTAGGCCGGTGCCCTCACCCCAGAGGGGCCCAAGACACGACTCTGACCCTCCGTCCCCACGGCGGGGTACCCGGGACACCTCCGACACGGCCCGCAGGCTGGGTGCTGGGCACAGCGATTCCCCGGCGCGTGGGCCTCTCCTGCAGACACGGAGCAGATCTCCAGGCTCTGATTCATCTCCTCCACGACGGACTCTGCCGGCTGGAAAGGGCCAGCGCAGTTCAAGGAGTCCCCCCAACCTCTCGCCTCGTGGCCACCGTGACGCCAAGGGATCTCCCAAGAAGGTAAGGGATTTGTTTTTCTGCTTCAGGTGTAGATTCCTTCCCGTTGCCAGAAAACTGTGAAAGGCCAACGACTTACAAGTTGTGGAGTAGAAATTTTATAAACCTCACCAATGCAGCCCCTGCACTAAGCAGAGGCACAAGGTGGGCTTGAGAGAGGAGCTCTGGCTCGGCCCACTCTGTTTCTGGAGCTCTGGGGAGGTTGCTCCCGAGGATGCCACCAAAGTGGCTTTGTCACATGGCTGTCCCTGCTGACATGTCTCTCCTGGCTTTGGGCCGTCCCCTCCTTACTCCTCACCAGTCACCTCTGAGCTGGCAGGAAATAGGATTTGGGTTTGATTCGCAGGCAAACGTGATGTTATCTGGGGTCAAAGCCGGCTTGGTGTCAGCTGATGTGCTGCGGAGGGAGCAGCAGGAGCTCAGGAGGCAGGAGAGAAACAACAAGCACTTGGAAGGTAGGGCCGTGTCTGTCGGGTTCTCGCAGGCTGTAAAACCCCGGCGTGAGCAGCAGCTTTCTCCTTTGCCCTGCTTTCTGCTGGCTCTTGGTGCTGTGTCGGGCCCTGCTCTTGGGGGCTGAGGGAGGGTGTCCCTGTGACACAGCATCTGGAGGTGCAGATGGGTTCCTTGGGTTGGGTCACCAGGCCTCGGAAGTGGGAGCTTTATAACCAGGGATTTGAAAGCTGTGCTGGTGAGACCACAGGGAGGGTGTGAGGGTTTGTCTGCATCTGCCTGGGTGGGGCGGTGGCTAAAAGCAGGAGCTGTGATCCTGCCTGCTGGAGGATGGTGAGCTCTTTCACAGGTTTGGATAAGTAAAAGGAAAACACCTTGAAACAAGTCCCAGTTAGTGACTGAAATGTACCGAAACGAGTGACTTGAGGCATCTGTCCCCCCGCAGAGGAATCCCGACGCTCCGAGACCGTCTTCCGAGACAAGTTGGGCCGCAAGAGGGACCTGGCGCAGGAGCGGCTGGAGCAGAAGCAGAAAGCTGAGGCCAAGTCTGAGAGAGAGGAGCAATACGCCAAGTGGGGAAAAGGGTGAGCTTCTCCAGAGCTCCCGGGCACCGGCTTTGGGCCTCGCGTTGCCGCCCAGGACTCTGCACTCCCTGCTTTTTAGGCCATTTTTGGTGCTGCTTCCTGCGGTGGTGGCCTGTTCCTTGGCTGTGTTGGAGCCTGGGGGCGTGTCCCACCTGTGCTCCCTCCTGCTGAGTGAGCCTGTCCCAGGGAACGCTGGCGTGGCTCGGGGTGAAGCTCCGTGTGTGTGTTTCCAGGCTGGCGCAGGGGCGGCAGCAGCAGCAGAACGTGGAAGACGCGATGAAGGAGATGCAGAAGCCGCTGGCCCGGTACATCGACGATGCAGATCTGGACCGAATGCTGAGAGAGCAAGAGAGAGACGGAGACCCCATGGCTGAGTTCATCAAGAAGCGCAAGGCCAAGGAGAGCAGAGAAAAGAAAGGTTTGGCTGTTGAGCTTTGCCGGGGTGTGGTGTAAGGCCTTGACGGTGCAGAAACACGGCTGTGGGTCAGCAGAAGGCCTCACCCTGAGGGATTCCCTGCAGTAGCTGTCATTAGCCATATTTGCTGGTTTTGGCTTCTTACTGGTGGCCATGGCTGTTAGTTGTCAGGTCGGAGGGTGGTATGACTGAAACCTCAGCTGGTTGGATCAAGTACACCCTTGGGACTTGCCCCTGTGAGCTGTAGCTGGCTCGTAATTAATGCAGCTGGTCCTGTAGATACACACCTGGTGGGTTGGTGAGGCCGTGACCGTGCGGTTGCTTTGCGGGGGCCAACAGCTCTTTCCCTCTTCTTCCTAGAAAAACCTCGGTACAACGGCCCAGCCCCTCCACTCAACAGATTCAATATATGGCCTGGGCACCGCTGGGACGGCGTGGACAGGTAGGGGTTGGAATGGGAGTGAAAATCAACCAGCCTTTGCTTCAGAGAGCTCCCAAAGGTTCCCAGTTATCTGAGGAAGGAGGCTGTTGGCAGTAGGCAGGGTGGGACGTGTGGAGCTGTGCGAGGCTGACGAGGACGTGCTCCTCCGGGCCAGAAGGGAGCACGGCTGTGGCTGTCACCAAGGGTGCCAGCAGCTTGGGAGATACCGACTGTCACTAAGCACGGAGCGAGGTGGGAACGGGGCCAGAGGAACAGTGGGAGAAAACCCACCGTGTCACTGAAGAGGCCTCACTGCTGGAGGAGGTTTCTGTGCAGCACCGTCTCCTCCGTCTCCCTCTCTAGGTCCAACGGGTTCGAGCAGCAGCGCTTCGCCCGGCTGGCCAACAGGAAGGCGGTTCAGGAGCTCGCCTACAAGTGGAGCGTGGAGGACATGTAGAGGAGGGGGAGAACCCAGACACAGCCCTGCTGCCGGAGCCACAGGGAATGGCTCGTTCTGCCTGGACTGAGCCCTCTCCTCGGCGCTTGCCATCCCAGGGCACCGTTCTCCCAGAGGCAAGGCTGAATTTGGAGGGGAAGTGCCCAAAGAATGTTTGGAGCTGGAGAGGCCCAGCGGGGAGAGCTGCGGTGGCTGCTGCCTCCCGAGACCCCTCAGCTCTGCCTCCCCCCCAGAAGGTGCTGCAGGCACTGCTTTCTGGTCCCTTGATTTGTCTCTACCAGACCACAGGAACCCTTAGTTGTGTTCTACCAAATGCTTTGTCCTCTGAGGGCGGTTCAGAAGGCTTCAGGTGTCCTACATCTCAGGTTTCTAAGTGTACTGAACGCTGGGTGGCTGGAGGGTCCACCTCATCCCGTCGGGCTGCTGCGGAGCTCAGCTCCGGTTTCGTTTTGTTGGGGTTCTTCCAGGGAGCAGCCACCCCCTAGAACTGAGTATCCTGAGCTGGGGTGCCCGTGGGCTGGGGTCACATCCTCCCTGTGTCCTTCCAGCGCCCCTTCAGGGCTGCTGCCGAGTCTGGGCTCATGGAGTCAGTGAAGCTTAGCTCTGTGGCTGCCTCTCTCCTGCCAGAGGTTCAGAGCCCAACCTGCAGTGCTGGATTTCACAGCAAAAGCTCCAGCAGCCCCTGCCACGCTGTGGGGGTCGATTTCTTGTTTGAAATAACCACGGGCAGGGTGTTTAAATCCCTTCCCCCTGTCCAGGGCTGGGCGGATCAGTCCCCACGGAGCTCCTTGTGGCTGGTGATGCTGAGAGCAGTGGGGGTAAAACCCCTCTCCTGTGAGCAGATGGGTCGGGCTGGGAGCTGGAGGGTGGGCAGAGGCTTCCCTTAATCCCCACTGGAGGGGAAGCACTTGGGGAAGTAAATAGAGTTGTTGTGGGTGAAGCGCAGCCCGTGGTTGCCTGGAGATGCCGTCAGTGGGTGGTCAGGGGATTCCACAGCCTGGGGAGAGCCCTGGGCGAGGAATAGAAGGACAAAGTCTTCTCTGGAGCAGGAGAGCCTGGGGACTCCCTTCCCTGTGTCAGTGCCAGGCTCTGTGTTTACACTTGTAAATAACAGCTTCCTTTTCTTTGTTTTTTACCTGATTCCTGTGTGCTGGTGGTTTTTCCGCAGCAGGGACTGGGAGGGGATGGGGGGAGACGAAGCATGAGGTTGCTCTAGTGCCTGAAACCAGCGGGAGCCTCTGCTCTCCCCAGTGGGTTTGAAGGCTGGAGTTGGGAGGTTCTTAGGGGGAGGTTCCCCTGTTTGTTACTGCCCGTGGGACCTCGGTGGGACCTCGTGTCCTGAGGCCAAGGCTGAATTAACACAGTGCAGCTGCTGCAGCAGCCTAAAAGGCTTCCTTCCCGTACCAGGGGGGCTGAGCTGGGCACTGCTGGGTACTCAGAGGGACAGCAGGGTGGCCCCGCAGCCTCAGAGGGAGCTGCCCTCTGCTGAGGGTTCCAGGCTGGGAACACGGGCACCCTGGTGGCAGCGGGGTCCCTGTCCCCGGGCAGCTGCTGAAGTGTCACCGGGGAGGTCTGGGAAAGGGGCACAGCCCTTTGTGAGCACCCAGCAGCAACTCTGATTAGCTTTAACCTCCCCCCCAAAAAAAACCGATATTAAAATCTTAATTTAATTTAAAACACTGTCATTCACAGTCACGGCGAACACCGAGCAGAGTAATTATTATGCAAATTAGGCAGATAGAAAAATGATTAATAATTGCACAAATTAAAAATTATTGTAAACATCCTGTGAGTGGTGATAAGTGCGGGAGGGGTGTGTGTGCGGGGGGCGGTGCTGCTCTGCCAGCTCCCGCAGCTGCCTTTTCCTCATTAGTGGGGTTTTAATTAGCAAACGAGGTGCAGGAGCCGGGTGGTGTCAGGGGGGAGGCCGAGGGTGGGCCAGGGCTGGTGAGGAGGGGACAGAGATGCCACCCGGCCGCTGCCAGCCCTGAGTTTGAACTTGGGGCACAGCTGCCGACCTCAGACTCCATTTTTGGGCAGAAAAGCTGTTTTTTGGAGCCTCTTGCGTCTTTTTTGGAGGGCCCTGGGGCTGGGGACACTAAGAGCTGCCACCGCTGTCCCCACCCTGGCACAGGCAGGGCCCGGCTTCACCCCCCGACCACCCCCAAAAAGGGTACTTGTGAATGACTAGCAGAACTGGCTCCCTGGAACAATTAATGAGCTTATTTGTCTGGCATTTGGCTGCTAATTGCACAACATCATTTCCCCCCCCCCCACTGGACTGTTTCACGTTTGTACTTTTGACAGTGAGCACGATAATAATAATAATAGGCTTACACTGGCTAATAGGCTTATGTGGTGCATTATTCATGTCAAGGACAAGCAATTAAGCCTGGCCTCACACATAATAATTAGATTTTTGTTGATGAGCTCATGGGTAATGTGTTTAGTTCCGATTAAGAACTTAATTCCCAGAGTGTGACACCCCCTGCCCCCGGGACCCCTGCCCGTGGTGTGGGGCTGGTCACAGGGGCCACCAGCGGAGGTGGGTGGCGAAGGGCCGTGGATTTGGGCCAGTCTCGTGGCCACCCAGTGCCCAGGATGGACGTGGCTTTTCCCCAGTCCCTGTTTTTGGGTTCTTTAGGGTGTTCTTTAATAGTTGCAGCTGAGCGGGTTGTGGCCGGTGCTTCCTCACTCAGGTTGTAATTCAAAAGGGCCCGGGATTTTCCAGTTGAGTTTTCCTCTCCCCGGCAGCGGGTGCGAGTGGCGGATGCTCGGGGGAGCCCGGTGGGTGCGGAGCCCTCCCGGGCCCTGAGTGGGGAGCACCCCGGGGTGGTTTGGGGGGAAAACACTTCCCCCGGCAGCCGGAGCGCGAAGGAGCATCCCCCAGACCTGCAGGTTAGTGATTGTATATGCATATGTGCACTTTGCCTAATTATGGAATAATTAGGGACACGCAGAGATAAAAATTACTAATAATATTTACTCTAGACTCTCTCTTTTTTGAAATAACCTCCCTCTCTCTCTCCTGCTCGTGTGCCGAGTCTTGGTGGAAATAACTTTGCAGATCCCAGTTAATGAATATTTGTAAATGCAAGAACGTTCGGCACCGGAATATCCAGGGGGCATCCTCTCTCTGCCTTGGAATTTCATTATTTTATGATTTTTTTTTTCCCCACCAGATATTTAATATTTATGGTTCCGCAGCCTCGTGAATAAAGAGCCACCCGCAAACCCCCAGGAGCTCGGGGGCTGGGGATATTTACGGCGCTTCCTCTTTTCAATTACAAAGACACCTCACATAATTAAGTGCTAATAACCTTGTTAATCTAAAATTGATACTCTTTCTCCTGGCCATCTCTTAATAGAATTAAAAACAGATTAATAATGGAGGGCAGGAGACACAGCGCACCGTTAGGGGAGGGGGGGGGACGCCGGGGTCGGGGGCTCTGTGCAGTCGGGAGACTCCTCTCCCACCCCCCGCTCTTTGCACCGCTTAAAGTTTTAAGAGAAGGAGCCGTGTAACACCATCTCCTAATGAAACTGTTTTGTGTTAATTAATTATGTAGCAGGGCTCATTTGCATGCGCAGCCCAGCTCCGCTTCCCCTCTGCTGAGCCTTTGATCTGTCAAAGGCTAAACGGGAGATAAATAATCAAATTAAAAAGCAGCCTGGACGGAGAGAAACATGTTTTAGACGCGTTATCTGGCGGCTGGAGCGAGGGGGCAAGTCGTCGGACCCTGCCTTATGCCTCAGTTTCCCTGCAGCACCTTGAGCCCCTTTGTCACCCCCTCAGGGACAACACCATGTCCCCAGGCACAGAGAGGGGTCTTGGGGCAGCCCAGCAGCGTCCCTGCCTCCATACTGCTCATTCGCCCCGGGGCAAGGAGACCGAGAGGACTTTATCTGGGCAATATTGATGAGAAATTACAAGTGGCAGTGCTTTTTTTCTGCCAGGTGCCAGAACACCCCCCAGTGGCTCCACACCACGGCCCCTCCGTGCCTGGGGTCAGCAGGATGTCTGCACTGGACACGGTTTGGGGATGATTTACTACAATCTCTCCCAATTTGTCACACCTAAGCGGAGGCAGATGTGCATCCATATTCATTTTGGAGGAACTTCAGAAGTTCTGTCTCCATCAGCAGAGCCGGCCTTTGCTGCAGCCCCCCGGCCCAGGCTCCTGTTCAAGGAGACGTGGTGAGGACGGTGATGAGGACTCATCCCCTGGGGTCCTCCTGGTCCCCTTTGTGGCAGGGCTGAAGGAGCCTGGGTGACCTTCCAGCATCGCCCACAGGGAGCCAGAGTCCCTCTAGCTCCTGCCAGCATCCACCTTACCCTCTCCCCACTTTCTGCGAGCTTCAGGACCCCTTTCTGCTGGGGATGTCAGCTGGGGGCTGTGGAGAGCCCCAGAGGGGGCGGTGCCAGCAGTTGCCCCCCAATCCAGGGGGGAAGTTATGTACCTCCTTATGCTGCATTGGCTGCTCTTTGGGGTGATTTGATGGAGATGATGATGTTGGTTTCTCTCCAGGTGCTCCTGAGCGCGCTGCAGCCCCAGCTCCCCCGTCAGCAGAGCCAGCCAACGCTGTGCCGGGACGTTGGCCAAACCCAGCCACGCTCAACAGTGTCCCCAGCCCCGGCAGAGGATGTGGGGACACCACATGCTGTTCCAGTGCTGCAGGTGAGCATCCATGAGCTTCTCCAGCCAGGCAGGGAGGAGGAGGGAGCCGGCCTGGAAGCAGCATTACATGGCTCCAGTCTGGGGTCCTGCAGTGCCCCCAGCCCTGCCTCTGGCTGGGACGTTGGCGTTGGTGTGGCCTCAAGTGCCAGGGTGCCTTTCCAAAACCAGCCTGGTTGAGAAACCCCATGGCAATATACCATCCTTCAGGTAATTATTCTCTCACCCCAGGACCCCTTCCCTGCCCAGAAAAGTGAATCGGGAAACACAAGTGTTGAAACATACATAGATTTAACAGGATAAGACTAAATAATTAACAATAATACTAAAAAACCAGTACTAATTGCAATACTAAGGTAAGATATACAGGAATTGTCCCTGGCTCGTTCCATCCCAGGACACTGTGTTCCCACCAGGGACAGCCCATGTGGGACCCTGCGAGCGCTGCGACTTTGGGAGGAAGGGAAGGGCTCAGGGCTCTGGCACTGGGGCAAGGGGTTCTGTGGATGACAGCCATCAAGGGAGGGAGAGAACCACCCCACAACCTCCCTAATTTATATCGAATGTGGCATTCATGGTATGAAACAGCCCTGTTGGCAGCTTGGGGCAAGTGCCTGGGTCTTGCTCCTTCTCCTCCCTGCACCTGGGGACAAAACAGAATCACAGCATCTTCATGGTTGGAAGGGGCCTTTGAGATCATCAAGTCCAACCCTAACAAAAATCCCAAACAAACACAGAGACCTTGAGTCCCACGAGACCCAGCTGGCTACAAAGCAAATATTTTCACCAGTTCAGACACCAGAGTCTTCTAAAAAGTGCAGGTTTCCCCAGCCTTAGAAGAGAAGTTGGTCCTGGGTTGCTCGACCGAGGACACAGCCCCAGTGGGACCAGCCACGGGTCTTGGTGAGGCCAAGGACCCCGCTGAAGCCAGCTGGCCCCCAGGGAACCCGACTTTCCCTGCCACCCTCCTGCCCCGCTGCCGTCTCGCCCCGCTGCCGGGAGGCAAAGCCGAGTGCGGCGCAATCAAAGAGAGCTCACAGAGAGTGTCGTCCCCTCCAGTCTCGCCCCAGGCCCTGCCTTTGGGCTTCTGACGGCTTCGCTCCAGCGGTGTCGGTTCTCATTAATCCCCACATCAAAGCTGGAGCTGCCAAAGATCCCGGAGAGAGCGTTCAGGCTTCCGAGGCAGCGGCGCAGGCGCGGGGGGACGGAGGGGACAAGCTGTGCAGGGAGACTCTGAGCTGGGCTGCTCGGGGCAGAGCATCTGCCATCATCGGCATCGCGGTCCCCTGGGGTGGGATGGAAGGATGAAGGGATGCTCTGGCCCCTCAGCTCCTGCAGACAAAGTCCCCCCGGGAGGCAGCCAGTGGGGCTGCAGAGGGAAGGTGCGGGATGAGATGGCTCCTGGAGAAGGAAACACCCTTTTGCAGCACAGCCTCCACTGCACCCCAAGTAAAAGAAACCCCAAACCCCGGATTTTCCAAGAAAAGGCAAAATGTTTAATTTGTTCCCTCACAGTCCCCTCTGCTGGGCTGTCCCTGAGAGAGACTGGGCTTCCCCACTCTGCTCCACCGCAGCTCAGCGTCCCTCCGAGAGCTCATCAGGCCGGCGCGGTTTTCCCGTGGCAGAGGGAATCTTTATGGTTTTTGTCAGGCTCGTTCCTCTCCCCGGTCTCTCTGCAGGGGCTGAATTATTTAATGCTGAGTATCAAACAGAGATGTTTTCCCATCGCCAGGCTGCTGAGTGTGCACTTCAGGGCTGGAAGGGTTGGCTGCTCCCGGAGCCGGGTGGCGGATCCCGTCTGACCGAGAGAGTTACCCGCTCACAGTCGGATTTAGGGAAAGGCTCCGATCCCGCATCCTGGTATCCAGACAAAGTGGAGGTGATGGGGGAGCCCCCAGTGGATCCCCAGTTTGTGCTGCTGGAGGAGCGGTTCCCACGGCGGTGCCCGTGGCGGTGGCCTGTAATCGGGTGACAGGGAACATATGTTGTCGGGGTGCGGGCCGCACGCGGCGATGATCACACGGCAGGTGAATAAACACAAAGGGCTGGTTTGTGTATCGGGGTTTATCTTTTCCATTAATGGCTTTCTAAATTGGTGGCAGTGGAGCAAAGAAACCCAATTTGAACTCAGAGCATGCATGATTACTATTGTAATAACCTTGGCTAATAAGAATATGATGTGGTGTTAGGCTGGGAAAGAAAACACATTTCTCATTAGCTTTTTGATTAATTACTCCACATAATTTCCTAGGGGGACATGCTTGGGACTGATTGCCTTTGCTTTTGACGCGTGGAAGTGGTTTACCTTCACTTAATAATTTTCTGGGTGACGTTTTAATGGCAGTCCTCAATTAATCTCCAGCCGGTTGGTGGCAGCGCTGCCTGGCCTGGGTAGGGGGCAGGTTCTCGCTCTCCCCTGGCTTTTCTGGGGGCTTTGGCACAGCCCCTTTGCCCAGGGCCAAGGCAGCTCCGTGGGCAGTGGTTCCAGCAGGGCTGGAGCCTCTCTGTGTCACCCAGGCCTGGAGCCCCTGGTCCTCCTCTCCCTTTCCCTGCCCCTTCCCTGGGGATGCTCGGTCCCCAAGTGTTTGAAAAGACCTCCCTTGCCCAGCGAGCGCTGCCAGGGATCCAGCTGTTTGGAGGCATATGTTTACATGGCTTGGAAGCGACCAATTTCCTTCCTTGTGTTATAGTATAAATATTTTAGGGGAGCTAAAATATTCAAAGATCGTTTGATGTTGCCACATGGAGCGGTATCAAATGAGGGCGGGAAGAAGGAGGCGGGAGGGGTGGGGGGACAGACTGAGAGGGGAGCAAGCAGAGACTCATTTGCTTCCCTTGCTGAAAATTGAATTATGCTGCATATTTCTGCATCATAAAATTACCCAGAACATTGATCTCTGTTTATTGTGTCAGGAGCAGGTGCTTGGCTCGTGCCACCACAGCAACCACACAGGGCCATGTCCCCACTGGCTGTGGGCGATGGTGCCACACGAGGGAATGCTGCCGGTCCCCATCCCGGTGGCACATCCTGCACCTGGGAAGAGCCTCCCACATCCCAGGTACATCCACGTGCTGAGGGAGCAGCACCAACAGCCCTCTCCAGCCGAGCCCCCGCTTTTAGAGCAGCGTTAGAATGTTGGTGAGTCCACCCAAATTTCCCAGAAATATAATGTCAGCGCGATTCCGCACCTCGCCCCAATCCCCCGGCATTTCTGGGGCTCTCTCTGAGCTGATCCCCTGCTGCTGGAAGCCCTTTGGCCTGGACCTTTCCCTGGGGATGCCTAGAACCTTCATCCCACTGCTCACCCCTGCCTGCTCCTGGAGGATGGTGAGGAAGAAAAACAGGGCCTGGCACTTTCTAGAGACTTCTCAGTTTGATGGCTGAACCAGGCTGAGATGTTTTCCCAGGGGGAAAAAGACCTGGAAATGGAAAAGGGCTGTGCCTGCCCATGCCAGGGCTGCAGGATGGGGGGATGGAAGCGGGGGGGTGGCAGGTCCCTGGGAGAGGGATGCAGCCCTGGAGAGCGGAGAGAAGCCTCTGCCAGCTCCTAGCCCCTCTTGACAGCTCAATGCAAGCAGGATTTGCTCTGGCAGCAGAGGACGTCGCTGTAGTCAGCCGAGTGTGGAAGGAGAATAGTCAGGATTACCACCCAAGTCCTGCTCCTTCCCACGCTCCACAGCTGCCTCCTCCCATACAGGCACCACCAGCTCAATCCAAGGGGTGGGGAGTAGCCTGGAAAGGGCTACCAAAGGAGAGCAGTTGGCAAAAGGTCCCTTCAGAACCAGTGTGGGCTCTGGGGAGGGCAGCACCCTGTGGCACGCCGGGCACCGATGGCAGCGGGAGGAGAAATGCTGACGATATTTATGATGTTTCCCTCCAAATGCATGGATCAAAGCCGACACTTTAATCTCTTCAACAACATCTCAAGGATTAAAAAGTTGCAGGCAAATCACAGCCCCAAATTGGTAATATATTTCTGCTTGTCAGTTGACAAATCACTTTACAAACTCCTTCCACGGCTTCCTGCGGTCCCTGGGTTTGCCGGGTGGGGATGTGTCCTGGCAGCCATCCCTGGCACACCCCGCTGGTCGTGGAGCAGCAGCCCCACACACCACCTCAGGGGCCGTGGGGCTACTGGGGGACCCTCCCTTGGCAAAGAGATGCCGAGGGAGGAGACACTGTGGGGCTGGGTGACAGCCCTTCTCCCTGTGCCAGGGACACAGCCCCTGCTTTCACCAGCCCGTGCTTGGGCGCTGCTCCGCCTGGCAATGGCTTTTATTTACCGGTGTGTTTGTCTTTCAAACAAAGTAATTGCTAATTAACTGGTGAGGAGCTTTATTTCTAATCCCTCAGCTCACGGGAGGGAAATCTGGCCGGTTTCGTGGGCACACACGTGGCTCTGTGGCTGCAGGAGGAGGTGCCTGGTGTGGGGAGCAGGGAATTGTCAAGGGATGGAGCCCGCCTTGGCTGGAGCAGACGCCGGTGGGAACCACGTGGTTTGTGGCAAAGAGTGGCTTTTGGGGTGGGGGAGGCCGGGGTGGGCATCACCAGGGGGGTGACAGTGGCTCGGCAGGAGCCCTCCCCCCTCCCCACCAGAGGGAACCCCGCTGGGCTCTGCCGCAGCGCTGGGGCTGGATTTAGGGCTCGGTGAGGTAAAGCTGCTGTTACCTTGGGCAGCCTCTTCGGATAAACACGGCAGCTCCCTGCTAAAGCCTCGGCAGCCCTGACGCTGCCCAAACACTGCTCTGCCAGCTGGCATCCCCCAGTTTATCCTTCCAGGGTGCCCACTCTGCACCGGCTGCAGCCCAAATCGAGGGGTCCCTGCCTGGCAGGGCTCCGGGAGGGGGATGTGGCACTCAGTGCCAAGGGGTCTTTCCACGTTGGC